>CM037634.1:6579391-6791011 GCA_015227895.2 Colaptes auratus
GAGAGAGCAGGTTCTAGTTATCATTGATATTGATTCCTGTACTGAGATCCTGAGTGGGAAAGGGCCTTTGCATCCAGTTCCCTGTGGGATCACGTGGACAAATGAAATCCAAGTTACTGTTATCACACCCTTTCTACCTTTTCTTCAGCAGAAGGCCTTTGGGTGGGAAAGAGTACCTGGAACTATTCATTCATTAATTTAAGCTCATTTCTAACTCAAATCTGTGTAATTTTGGGGTGGTTACTTTCCTTGCTGTGAATTTGGAAGGGAGGAGGAATGTAAATGCAGAGCAAGGGTTGTAATAGTGATAAGAGAGGTGAATAATATGTGGTAGGAGATGGGTTTTGTCATGTGGCAGGAGCAAGTAGCTAGTTTGCAGAGAAGGTGTATGGAAGAGTGCAGTGCTGCCCATGTGAGGAGAATGCAGTGTGGGGAAGGTAAGCACATTTTGAGACAATAAGAGATGCAGCTTTTGTTTGCTGGTGTTTTGCAGGACTGATTTGTCCACCGACTGGGTGGTTTAGATGGGCCCAGGGGCAGCACAGCCAAGCATGAGGATGTGTCAAAGGCACTCTGAGAGGTGGCCAGGGAAGGCCTGCATCCACCATAGTGTGGGCACAAAGAGAGGGGTGTAATACCCCAAAAGAACATGCATGATCTCAAACTGTACTATCTACAGTCCCTCAATGTAGAAACTTTGGGCTTTGCCTAGCGCTAATGGTTGCAGAGAGTTGATGTCCCAGTGCCAGGCAGCCAAATCTCTGCAGGAGTGATGTCAGCCTTGGAAAGACCCAGTCCACTTGCATTGATACATTTCTGTCCTTTCTTGTCATGTTGGCACAACCTGCCATGCTAACATGGTTCTTCAGCTTCTCCAGGTCTTCCTAAATGTGGAACGTGGTCAGGACGGCAGAAAGGTGCTGCAGCCTGGTACTTGCGGGAAAAGGGATCTTGGGTTGCCGGCAAGCACCCAGCAAACAGAACACAGTGGGTTCTGTATTTGCATAGATTTACACAAATTTGCATATGTGTGTGCAAAAGAGAGCAGCTGGAAAAGAGGAACAGAAAGACTCCAGAGTTTTATTGTTTAAAAAAATCTGCTCCCCCCAAGTACTTCGTTATTCAACGCACTCATTCCTCCTTCAGTTTGCTTTTTGATCCACCTGCTGAGGAATTAGGGGCGGCTGGATGGATCTGCTCAGCACTGATCCTGTTAGCTAACCCAAAATACAGACATTTGGATTGTGGTCCTAGCCCATGTTCCCCATTGACTGTGATCTTTGTTACTGCAATTAAGTTCAAATTCTTTTGTGGGTTCATTTCCCTGCCCTCACCCCACAAAGACTTTATGACTTTGTGCCATAGGAACTTCCTGTATTTAAGGAGAATCCTTTACCTATGTACAGATGCCAGCTTTGGAGCAGGGGAAAATATGGATGCTTCAAAGAAATTACTGGAAATAATAATAATAATAATAATAATAATTATAATAATAATAATATTCTCCAAACATGATGTTAGAGACTAGTTTTTCTTGGTGCTCTTAGGAACAGATTAACTTAATTACTGAGCCCCACCCTCTTTAAAAGCGGCTTGAGGCATTGTTTTTGGCAAAGTTACAAATGATTGGAAATAAGAAGTTATAATTGAGAGTGTTAAGGAGCCATAACCTTAGTTTTCATTATCAGCTCCATCTACAATACTTCACAGTACTTTTTGACATAAAATGTAGACTGAGGCCATGAAAAAGGCAAAGCAAAGAGGGCTTGTATTTGATATCATTCTTATTTAAGCATTACTTAACTAGCAAAAGACAGGCAGACATTGTTGCTTGACTACACCTTGAAGTTCAGAATCACTGCCTCCCAACAGAAATGATGACCTGGTAAGTGTGCCCACATCCCTACACAGCGATGGTATTTATAATCAAGAGATTAGATTACATGGCCCCAAATACGCTTGGCAGACAGAGAGCTTTGTGAATCATCTAGTGAGACTCTTGGTCTAACAGAGGGTGCTAAGGATCACATGAGTGGAAGCTAATGAAAGAATGGCAGTCACGTATGTTTCTCTTCAAGAGCCAGATGCTGGAGGCGAGTGATTCCGCTGTAATTTTCTTTCTCTTGCTCTGTTTTCCCCCCCTATTTTAATGTATATTTGTGGTCTTCATTGCTGTGGAGAAAAGCTGGAAAACGTGACCCCAAAGTACTCTAGAGGCTCAAAATCTATTGCTTTTCTTAAAGAGAATTTCTTGATTCTGTTGTGTCTGACTTGGGTGGTTGCTTTTTTGAAATCCCTCATAATGTTGTGCTAGGAAGGGACACGAGGCTTGGCATCAGGAGAACAGCAGCAATATTGTAGAGAAGTTAATATGTACAGCTGTAGCTAATACAGAATTGGATGCTCAGAGTTGCAGCGTAATGTCCTCAATACAACATAAGATTAGGTATCAAGAACATCAAAATTGTTGTTCTGACATTTATGCTGAGTTACTGCCTAGCCACAAATCAAACACACACACTGCTGCTCCTGGGTTTGTATACTGGGGTGAGCATTTTCTGCCTGCACTGCTGATGTGGTTACCGCCATTAATCTGTTCTTTTCTGTTCAGTCCTTTTGGAGGTATTATGTATATCTAATCCTCAGCATCCATTCTAAGTATCTTACATGAATGCCTAGAAAGAATACAGGAGAAAGGCCAAATCCTTCTATCATGACCTCAGTAACTGGGCTGTTTGGCAGAAGTTAAGTCAATGGCATGCTGCGTTACCATCAACAGCTCCAGCAAACTGGCATCTTGCTGGAGGGAGTGCTGTGGAAAGTGTGCCCAGCTGTGGATGCTGGCTGCATGGGAAGAAGGTGAATATTAACAGAGCATTTCTGAAAGAAAGAAAATATGTTCACATTATTTACAGCAAGTGAGATCTGAATGGTTTTGCATTATACCTTTACGACTAGCAAAGAAAGTCTGTGTTTAGAAGAAGGTGAGAGATTTATCACACAACCTGTTACAGGCATGGGATTCATTCTGCCTGAAATCGCAAGCCTAAGAGTTGGGTGTCTAAGTTAAGTGAGCTATCCAAATATCTTCAGTCTTTGAAGAGGTGAGCTGGTGCACAGTAAAAGATGAATACACAGGTGCATGAGTATCTAACTCTCCACATGGCCTACAAAGGGTGATAAATAGAGAATAGGAGAACAAGAGGACACAGTCTCAAGCTGCACCAGGGGAGGTTTAGGCTGGATGTTAGGAAGATGTTCTTCATAGAAAGAGTGATTGGGCATTGGAATGTGCTGCCCAGGGAGGTGGTGGAGTCACCATCTCTGGAGGTGTTTAGGAAGAGACTGGATGGGGTGCTTGGTGCCATGGTTTAGTTGATTAGATGGTGTTGGATGTTAGGTTGGACTTGATGATCTCAAAGATCTTTTCCAACCTAGTTGATTCTATTCTATTCTATTCTATTCTATTCTATTCTATTCTATTCTATTCTATTCTATTCTATTCTATTCTATTCTATTCTATTCTATTCTATTCTGTTCTATTCTATTCTATTCTATTCTATTCTATTCTATTCTATTCTATTCTACAATTTTAGACAGCTGTAGTTAGGTGCGATGAAACTGGGCCCAAGCATCTAGTTGCAGGTGTTTAGGAGATAAGTTTTCAGCAGTTGAGGTTTCATCTGAGAATAACTGAGACCATTTCAGATAGGCTTCTATTCTAAATCATTCACTGAAAAGGCAACATGCCTACAGAAGACAAGGGAAGGTTTTGTTGCAACACCAATTTCTAACCTTCTGTTGACAGAGGATTTCATATCAGTCTCCTGCAAATAATGGTACATATATTCTGGCTTGACCATATTTGTACTCCCAGAGAAAATGTGTGGTGATGATTGCAGATGATTTTGCATTAGTAATGATCAACAAATAAACACTTTGGATTCTTTCACAGCCCCTGCAGAAACTGAAATAATGTATTTCATCTTTAACTCTTGCAAGCACCTAATGTCATGAGTGCACGGAACTACATAGTTCAGGAATAAAATTAGGGCAATATCCATGCTTCCCTATCAGCTCTTCTCAGGCTGCTGCAGGGCAAAGGGCCTTTTCTGCATTAATTATGTCCAGTGTGCTGAAAGGTTTGGCTACAGCCTTCGCCAGTACAGCTTGGCGAGGGTTTGACAGGGCTAGCCAAGCCATTTTCCCCACTGACTTGACTACCAGGGCTGACAGCTGCCAGGTCCTGTTGTCCTCAAATGGAATTTTTCAAAGGTTCCTTCTCAAACTGTTGCCACCAACTGTCATGGAGTGAGGCCTGCTTTCTAGGTCAGTAGTTTTGTGCATATCACACGTATTTGCCAGCCCACCCTTGTAAATTCTGTATCCAAAGAGAGTGCTTTGAGGGAAGCCTCTCAATAATTCACGTGTGAATGTGTACAATGTTTAGCACCTTCCTGTTGCCCCAGCTGAGTCGATTCTTCAGGCTTGGTCTGAGGTAAGCAGCTGATCTGTATATCCACAGGATTGGCAGGATGCTGTGTAAGGCAGCTCACACAGCATATGGCCTGATGATTTGAGAAGGTGCAGAGTCGTTAACCCTGTCACTGCCTGAATCTAAAGAATGAGAAAACATCCTTGCTGCAACACTTTCAAGCCTTTTTTCTTTTGGCAAGAAACCACATCCCTCTTTTGGGATGATAGGGTATATCAGCAACCACCACCTGTGTCTACACAGGTATATCTTTGGTATAGTATCAAAGAGATAGTATCTTTGCTGGGTAATATAACCTCCTGTGTCAGTGAATGCTGAGAAAATACCTGCTTTGGTAATCCTGAACCCTGGTGTAAGTAGGGTGCTTGTTCTGCTGACACCTTTCTCCTTTGTGGGCTGCCAACCTCAGACTGTCTTTCTCTCATCTTGTTATTAGTTAAAGGTCACCTTCATGCTGCCACACCTGTTTAAATTATCAGGCCAAATTTGAAACTGTAGCATCGAACTTGCCTGGAACCATGGCATGAGGTTGAAAGTCAAAATCCAACCTTCACCTAGGCAGGAATAATACTTGTAAGAGGACAAAGGAAAGGTTGAGCACCAACAGTTTTGGGTCTTGAAGTCTAAGTTGATGAAAGATTACAAAAGTGCAGGCTGAGTGTCATGATGTGTAGTAGAGCAGGGGAGATGGTTTAAGAATAGATCATACTACAAAGAAGATAATTATCAGCTGTGGGTAAGAGTTTTTGGCCTATATAAATGGGAGAGAAGTGTATGTCATAACATGGGTTTAATGTGAGGATTTGGAGTCATTTCATATTTATCAAATTACATGAAAAGAGGGTTGCAAGAGGCATTGCTTGGAAACTGAAGACTTGGTTGATTCCCTGAACAGGAAGGGATTTATCCATACTGCTACACAGGAACCTATTTTACAAGGTGTTGTTATCCTAAGGAATGGTGCATCTTTTTGTTGTTAAACTCAGCCTGCCACTTGTTAAGACAAAATGTCAATCCTTGGTGTGCTAAGGAAAAGACGTTTCCTGCTTTTCATGTCTTTCAACCTGATGCAAGCCCTGGTATCTCCTGCTCTCTTCTGTTGGTGAAAAGGGTAAAATGCTGCCCCAGGGCTGTTTGCACAGTGATTTGTTCAGAACTTGAGATGAACAGCCACTGGAGGGGAAAGGGATCGCTGCTTTAGTCTGTGGGTGAAGAGAAATGAACTGAGCTACAGAGAAAGTTTCATTTACATAACCTGTGTGACAATAGTTATCCTGCCTGGTATCTCTGTAACAGTTACACATGGGAAAGCAACTTAAAGGGGAAGGAAGACACTATTAACTGGTTGGAGACTGTGCTCCTGGTGGTGAGAGCCATATTTGGAGGCTTGTATAATAATGGTTTTTTGTTTGTTTGTCCAGTGAAGATTGGATATAACTTGGAAAAAAAATCTGATGGAAGCAGGAAAGATGCATAGGGGTTTGTGCATGGAAATTACACAGCAGTGCTGAAGCCTCTCCATTCTTTGTCACTGCTGACATCCAAAGCCATTGTAACTCTGCTATGTGTTGGCAAGAAGTTAAGAAGTTCCTAGGGTCTGGAGACAATCTGAGTAATTCCTTTTCTCCAATAGTGTGAATGTGTGATGTTTTGTTCTTTGCTGGGCATAGTGGCTGTAGAAAGGAAAGCATCATTGTGTGAAGGCTGCTTTCAAAACGAACCTAGTTACCAAACCTCTGCTAACATTTTTTTGCTTATAGGTGCAAGCATGGATATGAAGGACAGGCTACACTTCTCTTGACAGTAGTGAGTTTCTTTTACATGTGATACAGGTTTTGTAGTTTTATCCAAAATGGATGGCTCCAAGTATAAAGACACTGGAAGTCCATGATACTCTAGAAAAAGTCCAATGATCCTGAGGATCACTTGGGGTGTTCCTCAGGGCTCTTTGCACAGAGAGAATTTCTGTGGCTTTTTCTTAATTTGATTAGTATGACTTTGGGCTTTTTCTGACTTATGCCTTGGATGCAAACCAGTGGCATTTCGATATGACATATTCAGAATACAACAGAACTGATAGCTTTGTGTTTAAAGTGGCTGCTCTTTCAAAACAAGCACTAGCAAATATGTGAACCAGCAGACTTCTGAAAGAATTGCTCCTAATGGAATTCATTTTAGGGGAGGGAGTGTCCAGTTCTGGGCCCCTCAGTTTAGGAAGGATCTTGACTTGTTGGAACATGTCCAGAGAAGGGCAACGAGGTTGGTGAGGGGTTTGGAACACAAGCCCTATGAAGAGAGGCTGAGGGAGCTGGGGTTGCTTAGCCTGGAGAAGAGGAGACTCGGGTGACCTTATTGCTCTCTACAACTACCTGAAGGGAGGTTGTGGACCCATGGAGGTTGGTCTCTTCTCCCAGGCAGCCAGCAAGAGGACACAGTCTCAAGCTACACCAGGAGAGGTTTAGGCTGGATGTTAGGAAGAAGTTCTCTGCAGAGAGAGTGATTGCCCATTGGAATGGACTGCCCAGGGAGGTGGTGGAGTCACCATCACTGGAGGTGTTCAGGAGGAGACTTGATGGGGTGCTTGGTGCCATGGTTTGGTTGTTTAGGTGGGTTGGATTGGTTGATAGGTTGGACGCGATGATCTTGAAGGTCTCTTCCAACCTGGTGTATTGTATTGTATTGTATTGTATTGTATTGTATTGTATTGTATAGTTATCCTGGAGTGATCCAGTGAGTGAGAGGGCAAACATCAGTAGGGATGGCTAAAGCCAGTTTTCATTTCAGAAAACTGTGGTGAATAGCAAAAGTATTATGAAGGGGGGTGTGGGGGGGAGTGGGGTTGGAAGAAAAAGACACAAAACAGTAGAAAGAAAAGCAAAGCCAGTGAGATAATTTGTCTTCACAGGAAATGCTGCCTTTTGTTGAACAACAGTCATGAAGCAGGACGCAGTGGCAGACATAAGAGAGAGGACTCCCCCAGCTGAGAAAAACACAACACATTTTTTCCTCATTCAAAAAAAAAGAAAAGAAAACAAAAAGGAGGGTCCCTCCTGCCTAGCCCCTGCTCTGATAAATCCTGGCTCATTTAGTGCCCACACCTAGCTACTGGGAAACAGACTTCTGCTTCTATTTGTAACAGTCAAGAAGAGTAGCAGCACTGTAGCATGTTTATGAGTGCATATTGTCTTGCCTCATTGAGGGACACTTCTCCCTGGGGATAGGAGTTCATTTATCTTCATGTTAGCTCCAGAGGGAAATTGTCTTGAGCAGAGAACAGTTAGTTGTAGTAAGCTGTGTATGTGTGTGCCATGTTTTGATGTAGTTCACTGACAGCTAGTAACCAGAGCTAATTCGTCAAACTCATTCCACCTCAGGCATGAAGTGGAACTCCAGTTCTGATCTTTAAGGTAAAAGCACCACCAAGTTACTTGGCTCCTAACCTTTTGTTTTTCATTAAATAGTACCTTTTATTCTTTCTCCCTCCCCCCCTATTTCTTTTTCAGAAGCATTGGTTGTTGTTTTGGTTTGGTTTTTTTCCCCATTAAATAATACCTTTTATTCTGTCTTTTCCCTCCCCCCCCTTATTTGTTTTTGAGAAGCATTGCTTGTTGGGGCTTTTTTTCAGTGACTGATGTTTTGGTGCTTGTGTGCTTGTTTGCAAAACAAGAATAAAAGCAGCCAGTCTGATTATAGAAACTGTTTCTTGAGCATAATGTTGATCATGCAGGCACTGCATCAATGTGCATTATGGAGCTGAACCTCGATCCTTAAATGTTACAGGCTTGTTCCTAACAAGGTATTTCTTACCAGTTTGCTATCTTAGGTTACACCTTTCATACTAGGTAGAAAACTGGAGTCACACTTGGTAAAGATTCCTTGACAATTTTACAAGAACAGAGGTCTTGGTTGTAAGGATTGCTTGTTATTTAGGTAATATCAATAACCAAACAGGATTCCCAGCTGCTGGCTCCCTTTTGCTACTTCTGTTTCCTGTGATGGACTGGGAAAGAGCAGATAGAGAAATTGCTCCACAACTCAGATTCGACCTCTGAGTTTAAGATCTTTCTCATCCTTTAAAGCAGATCTTATTTGTCTGTTCTCTGGCTTCAGATTTTTAAACTGTTTCACTGTCCTCTTCCTTTTATTTTGAAAGCTGCTAGAAATGTTCTCGGTAGAAGCCAAAAATGCAACATGGCATTCTCTTGAAACATGTCCTGACCAAGAGCTTATCTTCTTAAGGTCCTCTTTTTATTGTTTCTGCTGGCACTATAGCACACACAGATTTACACCAGAAAAAAAGGAGAGCAGGTGATAAAGATCATTCTTTATAGGCTGTACTTAAAAAGAACAACAGAAGATGCTTTTACTTATGTCTTCATCTGTTTCTTACTTCTGAAGGGAACAGTAACAAAGGGGAGTGGCTGGTGGGATGATAAACTGGTGGCTAAGGGGCCATTGAGACTCTTGAATGTGTTCAGAGAAGGCCAACAGGGCTGGGGAGAGGCCTCAAACACAAGCCCTATGAGGCTGAGAGAGCTGGGATTGTTTAGCCTGGAGAAGAGGCTGAGGAGAGACCTTATTACTGTCTACAACTACCTGAAGGGAGGTTGTAGCCAGGAGGGGGTCAGTCTCTTCTCCCAGGCAACCAGCACCAGAACAAGAGGACACAGTCTCAAACTGCACCAGGGGAAATTTAGGCTGGAGGTGAGGAGAAAGTTCTTTACAGAGAGAGTTGTTAGCCATTGGAATGTGCTGCCTAGGGAGGTGGTGGAGTCACCATCCCTGGAGGTGTTCAAGAGGGAATTGGACATGGCACTTGGTGCCATGGATTAGTAGTTATGAGGTCTGTGGTGACAGGTTGGACTTGATGATCTCTGAGGTCTTTTCCAATCTTGTTGATTCTATGATTCTGTATCACTCCCAAATGGTGCTGTCTGTGAGAGTGGTCATAAGGTTGACAGTATCAAATGTTGTATGATCAGTGCCTGAGTGCCATGACTTCTTCCATAGACAAGAGACATGGCTAAGATGCCAGATCACCTTGTGATATGATGTTGCCATCACATCACTACTGTGATGGATATGTTCCTGAAAGCTCTGATTGCTGTCAGGAAAGGCTGCAATGAATCATTACCCTAACCTTAAAAGTTGTTGTCTGCATAGCTTGACTCACATCTGATGGTTATTTTCTCCTAAAAAGGGTGGATGTAAAGCTCACAAGTTTTTTAACTCCTACTCATTTTTCCTCTAAATTGCTACCTCTAAACACATTCAAATGATGAGGCCGTTGTTTGGGGAGGTGCAAGAATGAGGCTGACAATAATAGCACGTCTCTTTTTCACAGTATTCTCTTGTCTCCTCCAGTTGAGCACCATCTACCCCTGTCAGCATTGGAGATCCTGAAGCAGTTGCTTGTTACATAATCTATTTCAACGTGCATCCCCCTCCAGCATGCATTTGGTGCACATGCTAACTCTGCTAGATTAAATATGAGCACTTATCACACCTGTGTGGCTCCAGAATCACAGTGTGACCAGAAGATCTCATGCTTATCACATACATCATGCATTTCAATCAAGCCAACAATTAACTTGGATTATCTGTGCAAGTTTGTTATCAGTAAGGCTTTTATTTACCAGCATAAATCTCTGAATGGTGATTTTCATCACTGCAAATGTGCTTTTTAAAAAGCACAATTGAAGTAATATATAGGAAACATTGCAAAAAGCTGTTAACACCATTCATTCCCAGTATGCTTCATATTCATTGAAAACCTGAAGTAACAGTACAGCTTTTACCATGCCTGCATGGCATCTAAAATTTTAGATATGAAATATATCTACAATGTAGATTCTAAGCTGGCAAAACAAGTAAGCCCTCTCTGGAGCTTTCAAACTGTGGCTATCCCCTTCCAGTTACTCTTGAAAGTTTCACAGCCTTGTAAATGTCCTTAGCATTTTGGTCTGAATGGCCATAGAAAGGAAATCTCTCTGGTCAGATATAGAATCATAGAATCAACAAGGTTGGAAGAGACCTCAAAGATCATCACGTCCAATGTGTCACCCAAGACCTCATGCCTACTAAACCACAGCATCAAGTGCCACGTCTAATGCCCTCTTGACCACCTCCAGGGATGGTGACTCCATCACCTCCCTGGGCAGCACATTCCAATGGCTAACAACTGTCTCAGTGAAGAACTTTCTCCTCACCTCCAGCCTAAACATAGAATCATAGAATAGAATCATAGAATCAGTCAGGGTTGGAAGGGACCACAAGGATCATCTAGCTCCATCCCCCCTGCCATGGGCAGCGACACCTCATATATAACAGTTGGCTGCTGGTGGTTATTTTGTCTTGTTTGGTTGGTTTTTTAACAGTCTAAGTTGAGATGTCTCTTGCCTTTCAATTCATAGAATAATAGAACCAGCCAGGTTGGAAGGGACCTCTGAAGGCCATATAGTCCAAGCCTTCTGCAGTCAGCAGGGACATTCTCAACTAGGTCAGGCTGCCCAGAGCCCCTTCCTGCCACACCTTGAATATCTCCAGGGATGAGGCCTTCACCACCTTTCTGGGCAACCACCCTCATCGTAAAGAACTGTTTCCTGACTTCCATTCTAACATTCTCTAATTTCAAACTATTGCCCCTCATGCTATCACTGCAGGGCTTTGTAAACAGTCCCTTTCCAGCCCTCTTGCAGGCCCCTTTCAAGTACTAAAAGATCTGCCCAGAGTCTTCTCTTCTCCAGGCTGAACAACTCCAGCTCCCTCAGCCTGTCCTTGAAGCAGAGGTGTTCCAGCCCCCTGATCATTTTTGTGACCCTCCTCTGGTCCTGCTCCACCAGGCCTGTGTCCTTCCTGTATTAAGGGCTCCAGAGCTGGATGCTGTACTCCAGGTGAGGTCTCACCAGGGCAAAGTTGCAGAATCACCTCTCTCAGTCTGCTGGCCACACTTTTTTAACACACATACTTAAAAAAAAAAGTAAAAAGGACTTATGCATAATTCTAGACTTCTTTTGATGTCTATTCTTAAGTCCAATTCAAGGAAGCCTTATCCTCCATTTGACTTCACAGTATCTGACAGATCCACAGAGGATGTGTACTGCCTGCTGACAAGAAACACCATCATCCCCAGGTGGTGATGCTAACAGTGCAAAAGCCAAAGGACAAGGATCATGTATTTAGAAACCCAGGAAAGCAGGAAAGAACACAATACATGTGTCAAGAACAGCAGAATGGAAACAAAAGTGGGGACTGGTCTCTTCTCCCAGGCAACCAGCACCAGAACAAGAGGACACAGTCTCCAGCTGTGCTGGGGGAGGTTTAGGTTGGATGTTAGGAAGAAGTTCTTCACATAAAGAGAGATTGGCCATTGGAATGTGCTACCTAGGGAGGTGGTGGAGTCACCATCCCTGGAGGTGTTTAGGAAGAGACTGGATGGGTGCTTGGTGCCATGGTTTAGTTGATTATATAGTGTTGGGTGATGGTTGGACTCGATCTCAAAGGTCTCTTCCAACCTGGTTTCTTCCCTTCCCTTCCCTTCCCTTCCCTTCCCTTCCCTTCCCTTCCCTTCCCTTCCCTTCCCTTCCCTTCCCTTCCCTTCCCTTCCCTTCCCTTCCCTTCCCTTCCCTTCCCTTCCCTTCCCTTCCCTTCCTTCCCTTCCCTTCCCTTCCCTTCCTTCCCTTCCCTTCCTTCCCTTCCCTCCCTTCCCTTCCCTTCCCTTCCCTTCCCTCCCTTCCTTCCCTTCCCTCCCTTCCCTTCCCTTCCCTTCCCTTCCCTTCCTTCCCTTCCCTTCCCTTCCCTTCCCTTCCCTTCCCTTCCCTCCCTTCCCTTCCTTCCCTTCCCTTCCCTTCCCTTCCCTTCCCTTCCCTTCCCTTCCCTTCCCTTCCCTTCCCTTCCTTCCCTTCCCTTCCTTCCCTTCCCTTCCTTCCCTTCCCTTCCTTCCCTTCCCTTCCTTCCCTTCCCTTCCTTCCCTTCCCTTCCCTTCCCTTCCCTTCCCTTCCCTTCCCCTTCCCTTCCCTTCCCTTCCCTTCCCTTCCCTTCCCTTCCCTTCCCTTCCCTTCCCTTCCCTTCCCTTCCCTTCCCTTCCCTCCCTTCCCTTCCCTCCCTTCCCTTCCCTTCCCTTCCCTTCCCTTCCCTTCCCTTCCCTTCCCTTCCCTTCCCTTCCCTTCCCTTCCCTTCCCTTCCCTTCCCTTCCCTTCCCTTCCCTTCCCTTCCTTCCCTTCCTTCCCTTCCCTTCCCTTCCCTTCCCTTCCCTTCCCTTCCCTTCCCTTCCCTTCCCTTCCCTTCCCTTCCCTTCCCTTCCCTTCCCTTCCCTTCCCTTCCCTTCCCTTCCCTTCCCTTCCCTTCCCTTCCCTTCCCTTCCCTTCCTTCCCTTCCCTTCCCTTCCCTTCCCTTCCCTTCCCTTTCCCTTCCCTTCCCTTCCCTTCCCTTCCCTTCCCTTCCCTTCCCTTCCCTTCCCTTCCCTTCCCTTCCCTTCCTTCCCTCCCCTTCCCTTCCCTTCCCTTCCCTTCCCTTCCCTTCCTTCCCTTCCCTTCCCTTCCCTTCCCTTCCCTTCCCCTTCCCTTCTTCCCTTCCCTTCCCTTCCCTTCCCTTCCCTTCCCTTCCCTTCCCCTTCCCTTCCCTTCCTTCCCTTCCCTTCCTTCCCTTCCCTTCCCTTCCCTTCCCCTTCCCTTCCCTTCCCTTCCCTTCCCTTCCCTTCCCTTCCCTTCCCCTCCCTTCCCTTCCCTTCCCTTCCCTTCCCTTCCCTCCCTTCCCTTCCCTTCCCTTTCCCTTCCCTTCCCTTCCCTTCCCTTCCCTTCCCTTCCCTCCCTTCCCTTCCCTTCCCTTCCCTTCCCTTCCCTTCCCTTCCCTTCCCTTCCCTCCCTTCCCTTCCCTTCCCTTCCCTTCCCTTCCCTTCCCTTCCCTTCCCTTCCCTTCCCTTCCCTTCCCCTTCCCTTCCCTTCCCTTCCCTTCCCTTCCCTTCCCTTCCCTCCCTTCCCTTCCCTTCCCTTCCCTTCCCTTCCCTTCCCTTCCCTTCCCTTCCCTTCCCTTCCCTTCCCTTCCCTTCCCTTCCCTTCCCTTCCCTTCCCTTCCCCTTCCCTTCCCTTCCCTTCCCTTCCCTTCCCTTCCCTTCCTTCCCTTCCCTTCCCTTCCCTTCCTTCCCTTCCCTTCCCTTCCCTTCCCTTCCCTTCCCTTCCCTTCCCTTCCCTTCCCTTCCCTTCCCTTCCCTTCCCTTCCCTTCCCTTCTTCCCTTCCCTTCCCTTCCCTTCCCTTCCCTTCCCTTCCCTTCCCTTCCCTTCCCTTCCCTTCCCTTCCCCCTCCAATGTCTCTAAAGGCAAGATCACACGTTAGTGCATATTCACTACCTTCGCAAAACCATCTTCACCTATTTAATGCACGTTGGAAAAATGTTGAGATACTTTGCTCTGTGAACTGACATCCTCCATCTTGTTTAATCTTAAAAAAAAAAAAAAAAAAAAGGCAGCCATGCAGAATATGCAAAATCAGTTCTGCAGAACTAAAAAGCTCTCCACTGGTCCACTGGTCCATTTTGTTGAGGAACCTGTGTAGGTTCTGCCCCAGATTTAAGCCAAAACAGGCAGAAGAAATTAATATGCAAAGTAAATATCTGAAGTGTGTAATATTATTTCCTCAAAGAATATGCACAGGTCATCCCACAGGAGTTTAATCTAGATGGGATATAGGATCACAGAATTGTTAGGGTTGGAAGGGACCCCAAGGATCATTTAGTTCCAACCCCCCTGCCATGGGCAGGGACACCTCACACTAGATCAGGTTGCTCAGAGCCACATCCAGTCTGGCCTTAAAAACTTCCAGGGATGAGGCTTCCACCACCTGCCTGGTCAACCTGTGCCAGTGTCTCACCACCCTCATGGGGAAGAACTTCTTCTTAACATCCAATCTGGATCTACCCCTTTCTTTCGCCCCCTATATTCTACAGGTTGCATTGACAGAGGTTTTGAAACTGCCTCCACCTAATAATGAAGTTACACAAATTACTGTGGTAGATTCTGAGCAGAAACCATTATGTAGTTGCTACACAAGACAGGTATTTTTTTGTTTGCATTTGTTTTGGTTTTAGATCAGCTGTTTGGTTAGATCAGCTGTGGTCCTGGTCTTCTAATAAACACCAGGACCTTTTGCAAATAAACTTGGGGGAAATAAAGACCATCACTGTCATCCCAAGGAAGGGCAAGACTTGTGAGACAGAGATAGCAATGAGCTCTGAAAGATCACTTTGCATTTCCACTCCAACAGTCCAACCACTGAAAGCTGCAGCAAGTAAACAGTAGGTTAGCCATGGCTGTGTATTTTCTTGTATTGATACCCTGTTGCTACAGCTCAGGACTAAGCTACAGACTTTCTTTGACATCAGAGGAAATATTTACATCAGACTGAAGTTCTGCAGCTGTTCCTGGGCATAGCATCTCCACATTCTCCAGTGCCAGCTGGTGAATGAGCCCAGAAATGGCCTTGTGGGTAGAGGCTGTTCCAGAAAATTGTTACTCTTCAAGCCACTATCCACGCCATGTCTTTCACAGTCACCAAAAGGGATCTGGAAATGCAAACAGAGATAAGCAGGGGTAGTTACCATGGCTGCTCTCAGAAATCATTCAACCAGGAACACTTGGTGGAGTCATAGGAGCTGCTGCTATTTGGTGGTAGCATTTCAGATAAAACTGGCATGTTAGCCACTGCCAACACTGCCATATGGCAGTATGTGGCATCCATGCTGATCTGCTGAGAATTTCAGAATCACATCATCTCCCTTGGGGTATGATGAGGAAGATGAAGAAGATCTGAGGATGCTGATCCCTGGCTGCAAAGACCAGTTGATTCTCGTTCACGTCTGTTGTTAGGTATGCTACCAGCTCCAGAAAAGCCTTAGGCAGAGTAGATTCCCATGGCATGTAGATGTGCTCAACACAGGAGAGAGCATCTTCCTTCTGCTGCCACCTTCCTCATGTCCTCTTGTTATATGGCTTTCAGTAGAGCAGCTGCTAGTTTGGACAGGCCAGTTAGCACAGAGTGGTTAAAGCAAAGCCTTGTGATAATTCTCCTTGTATAGACAAGTCTTTGGAAAAATAAATCAACCTCCTGCAACTTTTTCAACCTGTGGTTTTCACCAAGCATGGCAATGACATTTGAGACATTATTCATGGGTAAGAAGAATCTCATTCACTGGACAGCCCTCTGAAGTGCTCACTCGTATGGACTGGCTTCTTTCTGTGCATTTTGAGCTCTGCTCTGACACAGCTCTTGCCATTTCCTTGGGCAGTAGTGTGGATAGATTTCTCTGCAATTTATTTAGGACCTGGAAAATTGCTGGCTGTATGATAGGAAATAAGATGCTTGCTGTCACTGAATTTCTCCTGTATCCTGGAGCTTTGAAATTCTTGAAACACTGAAATGCATCTAAGTTCTTGCCCCACTCAGTGCTGACCTCATGGGGTCAACACTGCCCAGGGTTGTGTGACAAAGAGTAGAGCCATGCTCATGCACAAGCTAAGCATGAAATTTAGAGCAGTGAAATAGCTATGGTTCTCTTGTGGATTTTGGTGTGTTCTAGGGCCCCAGGAAACCAGCTCACTACTTCTGCTGAACAAGTTAAAAGCCTGTCAGGTAGCAGCTTTGACTGGGAGCATTAACAGTAACAAGATTTGTCCTTTTCTACAGGAGACCAGAGCCTGGAATTTTTCTACCAGCCTCCACCATTACATGTTTTCTCCTCAGCCTTAAAGAGTTGATCTGACCCATTTATCATGTTTACACCACTGAGGACATACTAATAAACTATGTCAGGAAGAGTCACACAATCACAGAATGGTGTGGGTTGGAAGGCACCTCTGGAGATCTAGTTAGATGCTGTTACAGCAGGATCACCTAACAGTGGAGGGCTGGAGCACCTCCTATGAGCACAGGCTGAAAGAGTTTGGGCTATTCAGTCTGGAGAAGAGATGGCTCTGAGGAGACCTTTTTGTAGCCTTCCAGTATCTGAAGGGGGCTACAAGAAAGTTGGGAGGGACTTTTAAGGAGTTCAGGTAATGCTAGGACTAGGGGGAATGGATCCGAGCTAGAGGAGGGGATATTTAGATTAGACATTATGAAGATGTTCTTCCCCATGAGGGTGGTGAGACATTGGAACAGGTTGCCCAGGTAGGTAATAGAAGCCTCATCCCTGGAAGTTTGTAAGGCCAGGCTGGATGTGGCTCTGGGCAACCTGATCTAGTGGAAGGGGTTTGGAACTAGATGATCCTTATGGTCCTTTTCAACCCTGACAATTCTGTGACATCACCCAGGAATGTGTCCAGGCAGGCTTTGAAGGCCTTCAGTGATGGAGACTCCACAGCCTCTCTGGGCAGCCTGTTCTACTGATCTGCCATCCTCAAAGTGAAGATATTTTTTTCTGTATGTTCATGACCAAAATGATTGTACAAGCCTTGCTTCATTTCCTGCTTTTCTCTCCTTCCACTGCTTTTGCTTCATCTAGTTTTGCAGTCAGCTAGGACTGCAAGGATTGGCTGAGGTTTTTTCTTCTACTCCTTGTTCTCTACTTATAGTACAACACCAGGGCAGAATCTTGTCTATGGCCAAAAGTTTATACTATTTCTTGGATTTGTGAAGGCATGGAGGGTGTACTTGAAAACCAAATGGCACTGCATGAATGAAGGGATTTATCAAATTATATTTGGGAAACTGGCTGCTAAGTTCAGAAAAAAAATGTGGGTGGAATAGTCCACTCAGACAAATGCTATTTGGTACATAGAATGGAATGGAATGGAATGGAACGGAATAGAATAGAATAGAATAGAATAGAATAGAATAGAATAGAATAGAATAGAATAGAATAGACCAGGTTGGAAGACACCTTTCAGATCATTGAGTCCAACCTATCATCCAACACATTCTAATCAACTAAACCATGGCACCAAGCACCCCATCCAGTCTCTTCCTAAACACCTCCAGAGATGGTGACTCCACCACCTCTCTGGGCAGCACATTCCAATGGGCAATCTCTCTTTCTGGGAAGAACTTCTTCCTAACATCCTGCCTAAACCTCCCCTGGTGCACCTTGAGACTTTGTCCTCTTGTTCTGGTGCTGGTTGCCTGGGAGAAGAGACCAGCCCCCACTTGGCTACAACCTCCCTTCAGATAGTTGCAGAGAGCAATGAGGTCTGCCTTGAGCCTCCTCTTCTCCAAGCTAAGCAACCCCAGCTCCCTCAGCCTCTCCTCATAGGGCTTGTGCTCCAAACCTCTCCCCAGCTTTTTTGCCCTTCTCTGGACATGTTCCAGCAACTCAACATCTTTCCTAAACTGAGGGGCCCAGAACTGGACACAGGACTCAAGTAGTTTTCTTTCATGTGGACTTTTCAGCAACACAGTACATAATCATAATAATTCATTGCTGTTTAAAAAAAATAAGTGTATTTATATGTGCTAAAAATCATATTAATGGTGCAGAGAGTTATCCTACCCTCTTCTCAATACATCTGTTTATATGTCAATAAATAAACTTTTAAGTGGATAATAATCAGCAGGATGTTTGCAGTTTTTCAATCAAATGAGGCCAGTGGCATCCTATGGTTCAGTGTATGAATGAGTTGCAAAGATGGATGTCCCTTAAAATAAAGCTACTTTTTCTTTTGGGATGATATAATTTAACCTGAACTGCTATGCATAACAGCAACAGTACATCTTGCACTGCCAGCTTTGATAGCCACAGCGTGGATAATTTAAAGCCAAGTCAGGAAAGTTTTTATAACACTTTGGTTCCAACTTAATTTCTTACTAATTCTCATAATCTAACCTGAATATTCATGTTGGCTTATTTTGTACTAACCTTTTTAATTTTTTAAACATGTTTGTTTTGCTTCATGAGGAACATATTTTCTTACAAAGGCAGCCCCATTTCCCCCATCTCCCCATGCACACAAAACCAGCCGATCTGTACTCGGAGCATAAAGAATGTGCTGTAGATAAATTCACGGTGCACCAATAGAGTGTAAGGATTCCATTAATGCTTTAGTGATATCATCAAGGAAGAAAAAGACAAAATGGATCCATGGCTTTTACTCTGCTGGGTCTGTAATGAAGCAGTGTTGTAGCAGCTGCTGTCTTTCTTTTTTTTTTCCACCCTCTTATTTTTTCCCCGTAGGCATCAGTTGGTGTATTGTGAGTTGTTTTGGGGGGGGGGGTGTGTGTTTAAAACAATATAATTCCTGACATTTCCTTCTGTATTTTTCTGTCTATTTTTTAAATACATATATATATATATATAAATATATATATATATATAAAGAGCAGTCAGCTTACTTTTGTTACTGCCATGATGCACTTTTCCTCACTAACTCCAAGACGGAGCCTGAAACGCAGTATGGAAATTACTAATATGACAGAGAAATATGAGCTGCATAGCGTAGAAAAAGTGGCTGTAGCAATAAATCAGAGAAATTATTGAATGTTATCAGTCATAGCACCATTTATTATTTTACTGGTGTGCTGTGAAAAGTTGCTCAGACAACTCAAAGCTTTCCTATTATGTTAACACTGTCTGGGAGCTTAACTGGGAGTGCTTCACTAAATGCAGGCAGAGTGATTATTTGTACATTAGCTCCTTGGATTCCTCTCTCCTTAGCCCAGCCCACAATCTTAGCATACTGTAAGTGCAGTAATTTGATTTACTATTTTTGTTTTTGACTTTGCCTGGTGAGGCTTTCACAGAGAAAAGATGGCTGAAAGATATAAGGGAGGGCTGAGAATTTGGAAACTGTCTGCTCTGCACTTTGTGTATGCTCCCTGCCAAACTCACGTGTTAAGTCTCATTAATGCTAATGGGATTTAATACATGCTGCAAGAGGAAAATATCCTCATTTATTTTGCACTGAATTGAGTGGTAGCAAAAATGCTGTATTGACAACTCTGGAGCCCTCTTTATTTACGGAACAGGCAGTGTCAGAACAAGTTTGCTTCTACAACCTGGCGTCTCAGCCCTCCTCTGGAGGGACCTCTGAAGGACAACACAGGCACTGGCACCTCTGCCACATAAATAGGATAGGATAGGATGGATGGAATGGAATGGAATGGAATGGAATGGAATGGAATGGAATGGAATGGAATGGAATGGAATGGAATAGACCAGGTTAGAAGAGACCTTCGAGATCATCGCATCCAATCTGTTATCCAACACCACCTAATTAACTAAACCATGCAACCAAGCACCCTATCAAGTCTCCTAAACACCTCCAATGATGGTGATTCCACCACCTCCCTGGGCAGCCCATTCCAATGAGCAATCACTCTCTCTGAGTAGAACTACTTCCTAACCTCCAGCTTAAACCTCCCCTGACACAGCTTGAGATTGTGTCCTCTTGGGCAGTACAAATGAGCTCTTTCAGATCACAGAAACAGCCCGCCCTCACAGCTCTGCCTGGAAATTCTTCAGACCAACAACATACCTGTGAAAGGAAAATTTTTGCTAGGTGTGGCAATTTTAGGCTGATGCCTAGGAAATTTTCCACAGGTCTTGAGTAGAAAATAGAATGTAAATAAATTACCATAGGATGCAAAGGAAAAATAATGGTGAGGTCTACATACTCCCATTGATCTGGTAACTAACATAAAGTTAGTTGTATAAACTAACTCTTACTCTTTCTTGGTTTCTTCACTCTAGCTGATAATGGCTGGTTGCTTTTGCTTGGCTGTTACTGACCTTGGCTGCATTCTTATTGTGGCTAAGTACTAACAAGCTACTCTCTGTTTTTCTCTTTATCATTTCCCTTGTACAGGGGGTGGAGAGGGGGAAGCTGTTGGTAACCCCCTGGTTTTGTCCAGGAAGGTTCTTGTGCTGTTTGCAAATTGTAAACGCATGTAAATATTGTATATTTTAGAATAGGATAGGATAGGATAGGATAGAATAGAATAGAATAGAATAGAATAGAATAGAATAGAATAGACCAGGTTAGAAGAGACCTTCAAGATTGTGTTTCATATCTCTAGATTGTAGTTTTGCTTGTAAATAGAGCTTCATTTTCTTCCATCCTGCTGAAGTAGTCTGGTAATTTTTTTTGGGGGGGAAATTCTCTTAAATTAGCTGGGGGTTAATTTCAACCCACCACACTAGCTTGAACATAAAATGTTAGGCTGACTTTAAGTAGGGATTTGCTTAAATAGGTCCTTTAAAATTGCTGTGGTTTCCAAGAGATGTTGCCAGGTGCAGATGATGTAGTAGTGACAAGTTTAGTGCAGTGGACTTAATTTTTCAGTACTATTATATGATAATGATACTGATAACTCTGTAAAATGTCCTCTGATATATGCATATGTGTGTTTAGTGGTCAGAAAAAGCCATTGTGCTGAAACTCTGTCTTCCAACGGGAATATGTTTAGTTCAAAACATACCTTGGGTAAAAAAAATTGGAGCAAATTTTTGTATTAGGACCAAGGCAATATTGCTCTCCCTTGGTTGTGAGCCAGCAGTGTGCCCAGGTGGCCAAGAAGGCCAATGGCATCCTGGCCTGCATCAGGAACATGTTGCCAACAGGAGCAGGGAAGTCATTGTGCCCCTGTACTCAGTACCGGTTAGGCCACACCTTGAGTGCTGTGTCCAGTTCTGGGCCCCTCAGGAGAAGACGGATGACACCAAGCTGGGGGCAGGAGTTGATCTGCTGGAGGGCAGAGAGGCTTTGCAGAGGGACCTCGACAGGCTGGACAGATGGGCAGAATTCCACGGCATGAGATTGAACACATCCAAGTGCTGGGGTTCTGCACATTGGCCACAGCAACCCCATACAGTGCTACAGGCTGGGGTCAGAATGGCTGGAGAGCAGCCAGGCAGAGAGGGACCTGGGGGTGCTGGTTGATGGCAGGCTGAACATGAGCCTGCAGTGTGCCCAGGCAGCCAAGAAGGCCAATGGCATCCTGGCCTGCATCAGGAACAGTGTGGCCAGCAGGAGCAGGGAGGTCATTCTGCCCCTGTACACTGCACTGGTTAGGCCACACCTTGAGTACTGTGTCCAGTTCTGGGCCCCTCAGTCTAGGAAGGATGTTGAGTTGCTGGAGTGTGTCCAGAGAAGGGCAACGAGGTTGGTGAGGGGTTTGGAACACAAGCCCTATGAGGAAAGGCTGAGGGAGCTGGGGTTACTTAGCCTGGAGAAGAGGAGACTGAGGGGTGACCTTTTTGCTGTTTACAACTACCTGAAGGGAGGTTGTAGGCAGGCAGATGTTGGTCTCTTCTCCCAGGCAGCCAGTACCAGAACAAGAGGACACAGTCTCAGGCTGCGCCAGGGGAGGTTTTAGACTGGATGTTAGGAAAAAGTTCTATACAGAGAGAGTGATTGCCCATTGGAATCAGCTGCCCGTGGAGGTGGTGGAGTCACCTTCCTTGGAGGTGTTCAGGAAGAGGCTTGATGGGGTGCTTGGTGCCATGGTTTAGTTGTTTAGGTGGGTTGTATTGTATTGTATTGTATTGTATTGTATTGTATTTAGGTGGGTTGGATTGGTTGATGGGTTGGACGCGATGATCTTGAAGGTCTCTTCCAACCTGGTGGTGTATTGTATTGTATTGTATTTTAAGAAGAAGGATATTGAGATACTTGAACAAGTCCAGAGAAGGGCAATGAGGCTGGGGAGAAGCCTTGAGCACAAGCCCTATGAGGAGAGGCTGAGGGAGCTGGGGTTGTTTAGCCTGGAGAAGAGGAAGCTCAGGGGAGTCACCATTCGTGGAGGTGTTCAAGAGGGGATGGGAGGTGGCACTTGGTGCCATGGTTTAGTAGCCATGAGGTGTTGGGTGACAGGTTGGACTTGATGATCTTTGAGGTCTTTTCCAACCTTATTAATTCTATGATTCTATATGTTTTATCATGCTGAATGTCACATTTCAGTGGTTGATTTGCCTTTTTTACAGAAAACTGCTTTATTTATTTGTTTATTTTTATGGCTTTCCTGACTCACCTAATCTTAATTGGTGAGTTTATTTCCATTAAATAGAGGCTCACATGAACTTTCAAAAAGAGTTGCCTCATACCCAACTATTAACCAGAATTAGAATAGTCTGTTTTGGTTTTTCTCCCTTGTTCTTAATGGAATGAGGTCTCTCTACGGACTGGCCTTATACATCTTTCTACTAAATCTTTAGTGTGATCTGTATAGAAAACACATAGCCACATGCAATGGTAATTGTTTTACAAAACCTTGCTGTGCAATGATTATTACAAAGAGTTCCAAAATTGGGTATGGTTGGTTTTCCTCCCTTGGGCTAGAAGGCCTTTAGCAGAGGACATACTGCTCGGGACGGAGGAGTCAGAGCATGATAAAACCAGCAAGCTTGCTGAGTGTTGAGCTCTTATTGCTGGTGTGGCATACTTTGACTTGACTGAGGTTTTAGCATATTCTGGTCCTAAAACTTAGAGTCCTACTACCAAAGAATTCCCTATTGGATGCGTTTCCAGGGACATGTACCTGGTCCCAATACCTCTGCCTTCTGCAATGAAACCCTCTAGTGGTTCAGACTTCCATAACTCTGGATGGCAGTCACCCTCCTAAGAGCAGGGGAAGGTTTGAACAAATTTCTCTTTCTTCTTCTCAAACTTCCTTTTCATTTTCCCTCTCTGTCCCATCAGACAACAGCTGACACCAATGTCTCAATGCAAAGAAATGCAGAGAGAGATGCATGCTTGCTCTTGTATTCCTCATGTTACCCTACTCTTTGCAAACCTTGCTGCTCTTTTCTCCTCAACCCCTTGAAAATTATTGCTCTGTTTCAATTCCCCAGGCTTAAAGCTTTTGCTGACAGTATTATCTTCCTTCTTGGTCCCTCTTAAACCTGCATTGCTCCCTTCTAATTCAGCCAAAATGCAGTGGCTAAGTGGAACTTCACAACCCACTAATGATCATGGTTATTGGATCACAACTTTGCTTTCAAGTCTCTGCACAAGCTGCTTCTCTCATGTTCTGACATTATACTGTTTAGCCTCACCTTAGGTTTTGTCTATTCTGTCTTCCTTTATCTTCTTTGTTCTTTCAGTAATGCCACCTTGTTGTCTCATTTAAATCCACCTATCACTGGATTGTAGGTGATTTTTATGTGTTTGGGTTTTTTGTGAACCTTAGACTGCTGCCTATCTATGGAAAAATCTCTGAGTACAATAATCTCATTCTAACAGATGCATGCTCTTTTCACCTTCAAGTGCTTAGTGCAAAATGGGCCTTGTGGATGAAAAACCTTGAGTTTTTATATGGTCCAAGCTGTCATCTTAAAAGTGGACTACAGTAAACAAACAAACCAACCCTCAAAAAGTGGACTCAGCTGGAAGTCAATACAATCCTTGGGGTTGCTGAAGGCATCTTGGAAAACATAAACCAGATACTAAGTACACTGCGTTGGGTTAGGAACTGGCTGGAGGGCCGAGCCCAGAGAGTGGTGGTGAATGGTGCCACATCCAGCTGGTGGCCAGTCACTAGTGGTGTGCCCCAGGGATCAGTGCTGGGCCCCATGCTCTTCAACATCTTTATTGATGATCTGGATGAGGGCATTGAGTCCATCATCAGTAGGTTTGCGGATGACACCAAGCTGGGGGCAGGAGTTGATCTGCTGGAGGGCAGAGAGGCTTTGCAGAGGGACCTTGACAGGCTGGACAGATGGGCAGAGTCCAAGGGCAGGAGATTGAACACATCCAAGTGCCGGGTTCTGCACATTGGCCACAGCAACCCCATGCAGTGCTACAGGCTCGGGTCAGAGTGGCTGGAGAGCAGCCAGGCAGAGAGGGACCTGGGGGTGCTGGTCAATGGTAGGCTGAACACGAGCCTGCAGTGTGCCCAGGCAGCCAAGAAGGCCAATGGCATCCTGGCCTGCATCAGGAACAGTGTGGCCAGCAGAAGCAGGGAGGTGATTCTCCCCCTGTACACTGCACTGGTTAGGCCACACCTTGAGTCCTGTGTCCAGTTCTGGGCCCCTCAGTTTAGGAAGGATGTTGAGTTGCTGGAACGTGTCCAGAGAAGGGCAACAAATCTGGGGAGGGGTTTAGAACACAAGCCCTATGAGGAGAGGCTGAGGGAGCTGGGGTTGCTTAGCCTGGAGGCTCAGGGGGGACCTTATTGCTTTTTACAACTACCGGAAGGGAGGTTGTAGACAGGTGGAGGTTGGTCTCTTCTCCCACGCAGCCAGCACCAGAACAAGAGGACACAGTCTCAAGCTGTGCCAGGGGAGGTTTAGGCTGGATGTTAGGAAGAAGTTGTATACAGAGAGAGTGATTGGCCCTTGGAATGTGCTGCCCAGGGAGGTGGTGGAGTCACCTTCATTGGAGGTGTTCAGGAGGAGACTTGATGGGGTGCTTGGTGCCATGGTTTAGTTGTTTAGGTGGGTTGGATTGGTTGATGGGTTGGGCGCAATGGTCTTGAAGGTCTCTTCCAACCTGGTCTATTCTATTCTATTCTATTCTATTCTATTCTATTCTATTCTATTCTATTCTATGGGCTTAATCAGTCTCACTTTTGCTTTGTGTGATGCCATAGAAATGATTGATGCTTAGGTAGTAGACAAAAGGTATTGGAAAAGGGAAACATTAATATAAAAAACTGATGTTTTGCAAGTTGGATGCTAGTCTTTTCTTTGTTTTCTTTTGTAAAGTTACACTTATTATTTGGATCACTAAGATCAACCTGCAGGTGCCAGGAAAGAGACCTCATGCTGAAGCTGATGTTTGATTTTTTTCAAGGGACACCTCACAGGATCACAGAATGTCAGGTGTTGGAAGGGACCCAAAGAGATTATTGAGTCCAACCCCCCTCCCAGAGCTGGACCGTAGAATCCAGTACAGGTTGCACAGGAACACATCCAGATGAGCCTTGAAAGTCTTCAGAGAAGACTCCACAACTCCTCTGGTGAGCCTGCTCCAATGCTCTGTGATCCTTACAGTAAAGAAGTTCCCCCTTGTGTTGAGGTGGAACCTCCTGTGCTGCAGCTTATATCCACTGCTCCTTGTCCTATCATAGGGAGCAAGTGAGCAGAGCCTGTCCCCTTCCTCCTGACCCCTAGACCTCAGATATTCATAAACATTTTTTAAATCCCCTCTAAGTCTTCTCTTTTCTGGACTAAAAAGTGCCATGTCTCTCAGCCTCTCCTCATCGGGCAGTGCTCCAGTCCCCTAATCATCCTTGGAGCCCTCCATTGGACCCTCTCCAACAGATCCCTGTCCCTCTTAAACTGGGGAACCCAAAACTTAATGCAGTACTCAAGATGAGGTCTTTATAGTTGCGCTGGATCTTTCTTGATAACACGGATGATTACATGCTGAGCTCCATTTCCAACATGTAATTCAACAACAGCACAAAAAAAATAACATAAGATAAATTCTTTCCTTTGGGAAAGCATGTGGTAAAGCTTTTACAGATTTAGGCTGGTCAGCTTTGCCAGACCTACTGGCTACATGCCTTACCATAAAAAACAAACCGGTCTGGTCCTCAAACAGAATTCAGTCTTGGAGAGTGTGATGTGTATTTGCCAGGCTTTTTAACTGAGCTAAACAGTTCTCTTCTATTCTACAATTTATTTAATTAATGTTCATCTCATTAGTAGGAATCTAGCTTAGCCACCTACCATTATACAGTAAATTGCTTTAATGAATTCTGTGATTCTCTCAAAATTCCCAGTCAGATGAGAGGCTCTGCTAATGTAATAAGTCAAAAAAAGTATGGCTTTGGAGATTCATTAAATTTTATTTCTTATTAATTGTTTCTGCTAAAACTCTGAAAGGAGAACAATGCTAAAAAGGGGCTATTAGCTGACCTGCGTGTTACAGATGGCCAAGAAGTATGCAGTCTAATGTGGCTTTGAAAGTCATTAGCACACTGTTGGGTTTTGATTTGGTTGGGGTTGTTTTGGTTTTTAATTATTTCATGTCTTCTAGAAATAGAGGCCTACTGCAGAGTATTATGGTCAAATTAAGCTGTAATGTCTGAGTTTTTTATTTGGCTTAACTTGAATGACGGAAGAACAAGGAGCGTCCTAAGAAAAGTCCACGTAAAATGTCCCCTAAATTCACCTGAAATGCAAATTTACCTGCACTGTGTACTGAAGGGCAACAAGGCTGGGGAGAGGTCTCGAGCACAAGCCTTGTGAGGAGAGGCTGAGGGAGCTGGGGTTGCTTAGCCTGGAGAAGAGGAGGCTTAGGGGAGACCTTATTGCACTCTACAGCTACCTGAAGGGAGGTTGTAGCCAGGTGGGGGTTGGTCTCTTCTCCCAGGCAACCAGCACCAGAACAAGAGGACACAATCTCAAGCCACGCCAGGGGAAGTTTAGGCTGGAGGTGAGGAGAAAGTTCTTCCCAGAAAGAGTATTGGCCATTGGAATGTGCTGCCCAGGGAGGTGGTGGAGTCACCATCCCTGGAGGTGCTCAAAAAAGGATTGGATGTGACACTTGAAGCCATGGTTTAGTTGTCATGAGGTGTTCGGTATTAGGAAATAGGTTGGACTTGATGATCTCTGAGGTCTTTTCCAACCTGCTTGATTCTATGATTCTGCGAGTCTGTAAATTCATTGGATTGGACAATGTGACCAAAATGGATAATTTTTCACTAAATTTTACCTGACCTTTTCCCTCTACTCCTTCCAACTTACACTTCTCCAGGAGTGTGAAGGAGTTTTAGAACTCATCCAAATAAAACACATTTCAGGTGAAACCTGAATCAATCATCCAGTACAACTGCCTGGTCATTCAAAAAGTAAATTTTCAAGGGCATTGTCCAAATGCCACTGACAGGCTTGTGGCCTTGTTCAGGCTTTGTTCAGGTGTTGACGATGCTCAGTGAAGAAATGCTTCCAAATGTCAGGCCCTTGGCAGAGCTTTGAACCATCCTACACAACCTATCATTGGACGCCAGGAAGACTCCATCAGGTGCCTCCCTCCATTCTTCCCAATGAGAGGAAAGTTGTATTCCAGCTGTTTGAGAATAAAATCAGAATAGAAAATCACTAATGTAATCCCTTTCTTCATTCTGTATTACAGAAAATGGAGAAAAAATATGCTTGAATTAAAGGTATCTGTTCTACTTTTTCACTTACTTGCCTCTGTATCTTTTACAGGGAAGGCAGGCTCATGCCTCTAACCTGTATTGGTGTAGTGGTAAGGGCTGATGATGCAGTTAAATAACAGCTATGACATAGAATGCACTGAATGTCAGCCATTACTTTAGCTACAGACTATACATATTTCAGAAGTCTAAATCTTAGTGGTGTCTTTAGGAACAAGTTCTTTACCATGAAGGTGGTGGAACACTGGAATGGGTTGCACAGGGAGGTGGTTGAGGCCCCATCCCTGGAGATATTCAAGGTGAGGCTCGACAGGGCTCTGGGCAACCTGATCAAGTGGAGGATGTTACTGCTTACTGCAGAGGTGGTTGGACTAGATGACTTTTAAAAGTCCCTTCCAATCCAAAGCATTCTATGATTCTTCTGCTACATGCTATGATTCTATGATTTTTCTGCTGCATAGCTGTTACCAGTTTCTGCCTTTTTTTTCCTGTGCCTAGAAAAGTGTTGTTTGGTTTGGGTTTTGGTTCTTTCTCACATTATATAGCTTGTCCTGTTGATGCTGCCTTTCAAACTCCACTCCCAGGAAACACTGTGGTTTGATAAATGCAGATTAATATTTGGACAACTTGAGAACATTCTTGTTTACAGGCTTAAGTGTCTAGATATTTCTTATTATTATGTCTTATTGTCTAGATACTTTTAAATATGGAAATATCCTGCAGCCATCTTCAACTAGCAGAGGTTTATAAGTCTTTATATTGGTAGCTGTGAGGATGCTGAAGCAAATAGAGTATGTTCTACATTAGTATGCACATAAAGACATAGTGTCCTTTCACTGAGGGAAAAGTGCCCAATACAGAAGAGCTCACAAGCTTATACAATGAATACTACATAGAGCCATTTGGAATTGTAGCAGTTGAGTTTATGGATACATTTTTATGCAGCTAGCAAAACAGGCAACTATACCTTTTCTCTTCTTCTTTTTCTTTGTCCCAGTGTCTTCCTTAAAGCCTAGAAGCCTACTTGTTTTCTGGAAGGCGACTGTGCGAGACTACCATCATGCAGCCCAGAATATTTGCTTTCTGCATGTGCATAAAGACACACACCTGCTGCACTGTACAAAACACAGTCTTCAGTGATTTTCTGCTGCTGTCAGTGCTGCAGAGTTAATACAGAGGCGGACTGAAATAGGAGTGTGCTCTTGTGTGGCAGCAATGAAAATGTTTATTTGGCCACCGTCTGCTTATTCTTGTGCAGCCCTGTGAACCATGAGTGTTACCCAGGTACTGGCATAAGCAGCCCTTGCAAATGAGGTGTGTGATGGAAAAGCAGCCACTCTTCAACATCCAGGCTGCCTTTTCAGAGCTCAGGAACATCTAGGCTGCACCTCACTGAGAAGAGGTAAATGTAGAACCTCTGCTGCCCATTTTTCTGTCTTGAAGTATACTTAGGTATCCAGGAAAAAGAGGAGAAGTTTTGCAGCTAACTTCTCCACAAGCCCAGTTCTATTTTCCTGCCTGAGTCACAGATGTAGGCATGGATTATGTGCATTTTTTTAGACACATTTTTTTTTGGTAGGGAGGCATGGGGTAAGTCAAACAATTAAACTTCTTATCTCCATCTCTACCTAGTAACTATCCCTTTCTTGAAGCTCTTTGATAGACCCCATTCATAGGCCACTAGAATGATGTTCCAATAATTTCCCTCCAGCAGCAGGAGACACATTGCTGTATATTATGCCCTTTAGCTAAAAGGAAAATTGATTCTGTCATGTATACATTTATTTCTCTTCTTTTTTACTTTTTATTAGGAAATTTTTAACTCTCTTTGTGAGAGCGAGGCAGGAAATAATAAACTACTGACATATATGACATGATTCTCCCATACTGAGAAGACCCTGACAAACTAGAAATTCAGAAGCAAAGTTTAGACAGAGTTCCATGTATCACAGTATCACAGTATCACCAAGGCTGGAAGAGACCTCAAAGATCATCAAGACCAACCTGTCACCACAGACCTCATGACTAGAACATGGCACCAAGTGCCACGTCCAGTCCCCTCTTGAACACCTCCAGGGATGGTGACTCCACCACCTCCTCCCTGGGCAGCACATTCCAATGGCAAATGACTCTCTTGGTGAAGAACTTTCTCCTCACCTCCAGCCTAAACTTCCCCTGCTGCAGCTTGAGACTATGTCCCCTTGTTCTGGTGCTGGTTGCTGGAGAGAAGAGGCCAGCCCCTTCCCAGCTACAACCACCCTTCAGGTAGTTGTAAAGAGCAATGAGGTCACCCCTGAGCCTCCTCTTCTCCAGGCTAAACAACCCCAGCTCCCTCAGCCTCTCTTCATAGGGCTTGTGCTCAAGGCCTCTCCCCAGCCTTGTTGCCCTTCTCTGGACACGTTCAAGTGTCTCAATGTCCTTCCTAAACTGAGGGGCCCAGAACTGGACACAGGACTCAAGGTGTGGCTTAACCAATGCAGAGTACAGGGGCACAATGACTTCCCTGCTCCTGCAGGCCACACTATTCCTAATGCAGATCAGGATGCCATTGGCCTTCTTGGCCACCTGGGCACACTGCTGGCTCATGTTTAGGCAGCTGTCAATCAGCACTCCCAGGTCCCTCTCTGTTTGGGAGCTCTTCAGCCACTCCGACCCGATGTAGATATTCTGGTTTTTGGCAAGCAGTCTTGGTTACATTATCAGGATACATTTGCATTTAAAAAAAAACCAAAACCCCCAAAAAAACCCAACCAAACAAAAAACCACCCCAAAAAAACTCCAAAGCAAAACAAAACCACAAGGAAGTTACAGAACTCAATGTAGCATATGTGCAGTGCCTGATCTGCTGAATCCCAACATTAAAAAGCAAAGTAGGTTCTTTATAAACAGACAAAGTTGAATTCATGTGATATTAAAAGGTCTATTATCTTGAGATCGCTGTACGCTGTCTCTAGGAGCAAGAGAGCCTTTTGGTTAATTCTCTGGGCTAATCAGGCCATCTGGCTTCTATTCCTGGACTGTCCTGTGTGATGTTTGCCATCTCAAAGTCTGTTGCCTCAGCTTTCAATCTGAAAAACTGTGATAATGGTTACTTTGCCTTGCCAAGGTGGAATAAAAAGTACGAAATTACAATGCTTGCTGCACAAACAGGTAGGAGCACTGAGCGTCCCCTAAGTTCCATAGAAAACCAAATGCAGGATGTATTACAATGTTCTCCTCCCACAAGGTGGTCCAAAGACTTGTATGGAATGTTGGGAATTGACCAACTCCCTACATTAAGTGCTACCAGGATGATTAAGGGACTGGAGCACTGCCCTGTGAGGAGAGGCTGAGAGCCCTGGGGCTTTTTAATCTGGAAAAGAGAAGCCTGAGAAGAGATTTAATAAATGTTTCTAAATATCTGAGGGCTGGGGGTCAAGAGGGAGGGGACAGGCTCTGCTCACCCTGTGACAGGACAAGGAGCAATGGATATAAACTACAGAACAGGAGGTTCCACATCAACATGAGGAGGAACTTCTTCACTGTGAGGGTTGCAGATCACTGGAACAGGCTGCCCAGGGACTTTCAATCCCTGTCTGGATGCATTCCTGTGTGACTTGTGCAAGATTCTGTGGTCCTGTTCTGGGAGGGGAGTTGGATTCGATGACCTCTGGAGGTCCCTTCCAACCCCTAACACACCATGATCCTCTGATTAAAAAAGGGGCAAATTCAAAATGATAAACAAACCAACCCCCCCAAAACCCAAACCCAACCTCCCTTTCTTCAATTACATTACCAAATTCAAATCAAATAAAAATCAAATAGTTGCAGCCAAAAGACACTGTAAGTGAAAACTTACTCAGTGTAGTGCCTTTTAGCTTAGCTTTAGTTTTAGATCAATTTAAAAATCCATTTTGAGGAGGTAAAAAATATGGTCTCTGATTAACAGCCCTGGTTTATATCTTTGTTCAAAACTGTTTTTCTCATGCTTTGTCAGCATAAGATGCCTGTAGCTCTGTAGTGATAAAGGTTCTTTTCCTCAGAATATTTGGTATGCTTGACTCATGCTCCTAATTGAAAAAAAATGTTGTTAAAGACTGCCACTATCAGATCTATAAGTTTTATATTCCTGTAGTTTTGGTGTTTTTCGTTTCAGGTGTAGATATCAATGATCCTGACTTTTTTTGGTGTGTGCATATATATATATATATATATATATATGCAAGGCTGGGGAGAGGCCTTGAGCACAGCCCTGTGAGGAGAGGCTGAGGGAGCTGGGATTGTTTAGCCTGGAGAAGAGGAGGCTCAGGGTCGACCTCATTGCTCTCTACAACTACCTGAAGGGTGGTTGTGGCCAGGAAGGGGTTGGCCTCTTCTCTCCAGCAACCAGCACCAGAACAAGGGGACACAGTCTCAAGCTGCGGCAGGGGAAGTTTAGGCTGGAGGTGAGGAGAAAGTTCTTCACTGAGAGAGTCATTCACCATTGCAATGGATTGCCCAGGGAGGAGGTGGTGGTGTCACTGTCCCTGGAGGTGTTCAAGAGGGGATTGGACGTGGCACTTGGTGCCATGGTCTAGTCATGAGGTCTGTGGTGAGAGGTTGGACTCGATGATCTTCGAGGTCTCTTCCAACCTTAGTGATACAGTGATACTGTGATATATGAAGGCATTGGACTCACTGTATCAGTTCCCTCTGACGTAAAAACTTTAATTCTAAGAATTCTTCAGTTCATTCCTCAGTCACTACATTACCTGAAAACTGAGGCAAATGTAATCTGTTTTAGTTTTACCCACCTGTAGTATTGTGTGCAGTGCTGGAGCCCCTACTACAAGAAAGATCTGGACGTGCTGGAATGTGTCCAGAGAAGAGCCACGAGAATGATCAGAGGGCTGGAGCTGCTCTCCTGTGAGGACAGACTGAAAGAGTTTGGGCTGTTCGGTCTGGAGAAGAGAAGGCTCTGAGGAGACCTAATTGTGGCCTTCCAGTATCTGAAGTGGGTTACAAGAAAGCTGGAGAGGGACTTTTTAGGATGGCAGGTAATGATAGGACTGGGGGGAATGGATCCAAGCTAAAGGAGGGGAGATTTAGATTGGATTTTAGGAAGAAGTTCTTCCTTATGAGGGTGGTGAGACACTGGAACAGGTTGCCCAGGGAGGTGGTAGAAGCCTCAGCCCTGGATGGCTTTAAGGCCAGGCTGGATGTGGCTCTGGGCAACCTGATGTAGGTGTCCCTGCCCCTGGCAGGGATTTTGGAACTGGATGATCCTTGAGGTCCCTTCCAAACCTGAAAATTCTGTATTTCTGTGTGATTTGTATTGCATTTAAAGTAGAGAGCATTTACCTCCTTTTCTAGTCTGTAAGAGAAACAAACTACTGGAGACTGAGACTGAAAAAAAAGAAAAGAAAGAATTTGGAAAGCAAAATTTATCATAACAGGGAATTAGTGCTTTCTGATTTCTTTTTGGAGAAATTCTTTGGGTGACCCAAGCTCAGAAAATTTAGAGTTGCTAGCTTTGCTGGGGTTCAGTAATAATTTGTGAGTTGGATGTGTCCTGTTCAGTCTAGATGAAATGCATTTCCTGTGATTCCACACAGCCTCTTGTTGTGCTGAAGGCAAAACTGAAATTGTGGGAGTTCCTGATCACTGCCCACTATGGGTAGCTGTAATCTGCCTAATGTTTAGTCCAGTCTGTTTGATCAATGTCAAGCAGGCACACCTCTTGCAAAATCAAGATACACTCTGGACGGGAAACAAACCTCATCCCTAAAAACTTTACAAATCTGTTTTACTTCACTGTTTTTCAAAGGTGTATTTTCATCCTCTACAGCAAGGATTAAGTGCAGAGTCACAGAATCACCAACGTTGGAAGAGACCTCAAAGATCATCGAGTCCAAGTCAAGTCACCCAAGACTTCATGACTAAACCATGGCACCAAGTGCCACGTCCACTCCCCTCTTGAACACCTCCAGGGATGGTGACTCCACCACCTCCCTGGGCAAACATTCCAATGCCTAAGAACTCTCTCAGTGAAGAACTTTCTCCTCATCTGGAGTCTAAACATCCCCTGGTGCAGCTTGAGACTGTGTCCTCTTGTTCTGGTTCTGGTTGCCTGGGAGAAGATACCAACCCCCACCTGGCTTCAACCACCCTTCAGGTAGTTGTAGACAACAACAAGGTCTCCCCTGAGTCTCCTTTTCTCCAGGCTAAAAAATCCCAGCTCCCTCAGCCTCTCCTCATTGTGCTTGGAACATTTGTCTACATGAATACATGGACAAGCACATGCATTTGCAAACTGAAAATAATTTTGTTGTAACAACAGGGGATGTGGTGTTGCTGGGAGAGGAAGCTTCCCTGATAACAAAGGCAGATCCTTGTTCCAGAGCAGGTTATACCAGAATAGAATAGAATAGAATAGAATAGAATAGAATAGAATAGAATAGAATAGACCAGGTTGGAAGAGACCTTCAAGATCCTCGTGTCCAACCTATCAACCAATCCAACCCACCTAAACAACTAAACCATGGCACCCAGCACCCCATCAAGTCTCCTCCTGAACACCTCCAATGATGGTGACTCCACCACCTCCCTGGGCAGCACATTCCAATGGGCAATCACTCTCTCTGTATAGAATTTCTTCCTAACATCCAGCCTAAACCTCCCCTGGCACAGCCTGAGACTGTGTCCTCTTGTTCTGGTGCTGGTTGCCTGGGAGAAGAGACCAACCTCCACCTGTCTACAACCTCCCTTCAGGTAGTTGTAAATAGCAATAAGGTCTCCTCTTCTCCAGGCTAAGCAACCCCAGCTCCCTCAGACTCTCTTCACAAGGGCTTGTGTTCCAAACCCCTCACCAACTTTGTTGCCCTTCTCTGGACACGTTCCAGCAAGTCAACATCCTTCCTAAACTGAGGGGCCCAGAACTGGACACAGGACTCAAGGTGTGGCCTAACCAGTGCTGTGTACAGGGGCAGAATGACCTCCCTGCTCCTGCTGGCCACACTGTTTCTGATGCAGGCCAGGATGCCATTGACCCTCTTGGCTGCCTGCAGGCTTGTGTTCAGCCTAATATCAACCAGTACCCCCAGGTCCCTCTCTGCCTGGCTGCTCTCCAGCCACTCTGACCCTAGCCTGTAGCACTGCCTGGGGTTGCTGTGGCCAATGTGCAGAACCCGGCCCTTGGCTGTGTTCAATCTCCTGCCCTTGGACTCGGCCCATCTGTCCAGCCTGTCGAGGTCCCTCTGCAGAGCCTCTCTGCCCTCCAGCAGATCAACTCCTGCCCCCAGCTTGGTGTCGTCTGCAAACCTACTCGTGATGGCCTCAGTGCCCTCATCCAGATCATCAACATCACACCAGGCACGTGTGTGTGTGTCCTCGACTGAGGATCCCCAGTTGTACATTCTTTGTCATTGGTGTTTGTTTTAATTTTTGTTGGCTTATTTGTTTGTTTGTTTGTTTGGGTGTTTTAATAGCTGCATTTCTTGTTACCTATGAAGCAAGGTGAGCCAAAATGTAAGAAGATAAGAACACATGCTTGATTATTTTTATCTTGGCTAGTTAAACTTCCAAAAGCATTTTAGAATCAATTCATTGTGGAACCCTGAGGGTAAGAAGCACATGTCATAGGTAACCAAATGAGAAGTCCATGGGTGATGAGATCACAACCCTCTAGAGAAATATTTGGTGGTATGTTTACTTAATATCAAACAGCATGTAAAGTTTATTTATTAATATGCCTGCAGGTTTCTCTCTAATCCCACTTCTCAGAGATGCTTATGCACAGATAGAAAAGCCAGGAGGGGGTCAATTGCCCTGGTACTGTTTCTGTCTAATAGAATAATGTGTTTGTTAAGGAAAAAAAGTTAGGGTGCAGTACACACCTGACTGACCTTGACCAGATCTTAAGTCCTGTTTTACAGAGGAGCCTGTTGTGTGCTGTTTACAGAGCAGAAAAGCGCATTCACAGCAACTTCCTCTTAGGGTTATGAATCTTTAAGTAAGAAGAAAATTTATTTTTTAGCATAGTCAGAAGAGCAATTGCTTTCAGCTAAGCAATGAGAGAAAAATTCACCCCTCCTTCCTCACATCACGCTGAAGTAATTGAGCTTAGTGGAAGGAATTCTGCAGGAAGCAAATCTTGCCCCTTCCCTCCTCCTTAGCTGCAAAAGAGCTCTGGTCACCCATTGTATCCTAGTCAGGGCCAGCAAACAGAATCTGGCTTGGCTCACCCTGTGCTGAGGGGTCAGGCACTGCTCCCCCCAGCTACCTGCTTTCCTCTGCCTGCTGGACATTGCCCACAGCTCCAATGACTGGGAAGGTCTGTTCTGCACAGGGCTTGGGAGTTGCAGAAGTATGTCTGTTTGTATTGGGCTTGGCTTTGCAGCCCAGGGACTACTAGAGCGCTTTGGAAACACCATTGCCAATGGACAGAGCACTTCTCTGCAGTTCAAGGAGATCTTGGTTGTACTTCCAGACCTGCCACCAACCCACTCATTTTTTATTCAATTGACTTTTATGGATGTCTGTGCAGCACAGCAATATTAATATTTCCCTCCTTGATGAGCATTTTGAGATTTACTGAGAAAAATTTGTATGTAAAAGCAAGAGGTACCAGGTGGTTGGTTACATTGCTGAAGAGCTACAAGGGATCAGAGCTTTGTGTTTGCCAGAGTAACTTGAGCGTTCTTGATCATTTAGTGTCTTATTAATTCCTGCATGACGTTGAGTTCTTTAATCATGGGCTGATCTACAGGACACCAGTTCTGCTGGCAACAGACAGCATACACTTGTCTCAGAGGGGTAAAGGATCCTAGCCCAGGAGCTAGCTAGGCTCACTGAAGGAGCTTTAAACTGGATTGAAAGGTGGAAGGGCACAGAAATGGGCTGGCTAGAAATAAACCTGAGGACAGCACAGGAGCACCTGAGAGCAGCCAGGCAGAAACTGGGACTTCTCACTACAAAAAGGTAGCAAGCCCTTTAGACCAACTGAAGTGCACCTATGCTAATGTGCCCAACATGGGAAACAAACAGGAGGAACTGGAAGCCATTGTGTATCAGGAAAACTATGATGTGGTATCCATCACAAAAATGTGGTGGGATGTCTCACATCACTGAAGTGCCACAGTTGATAGCTATAAACTCTTCAAAAGGGCAAGGCAAGGAAGGAGAGGCAGTGGCATAGCTCTGTATGTCAGGGAGTGTTTTGATTATATTGAGATCAAGGATAGTGATGATAGGGTTGAGTCTTCATAGGTAAGAATCAGGAGGAAGGTTAACAAAGCAGATATCCTGGTGGGAGTCTGTTACAGACCACCCAAACAGGATGAAGGACAGATAAAAATGCTCTTTAGGCATCTGGCAAGGTCTTACGATTGCTATCTGTTGCCTTGCTCTTGTTGGGGACTTAACTTCCTTGATATCTGCTAGAAATGCAGCACAGCACAGAGGGAACAGTCCTGGAAGTTCCTAGAGTGTGGTGTAGTGAATAACTTCCTAAAACAGCTGCTGATGAAGCAAGTTAGGGAGGGTGTCTTGCTTGACCTGCTGTTTGTGAACAGAGGATGTGAGTGATGTAACAGTTGGGGGCTGTCTTGGGCAGCAGTCACAGAATGACAGAGCGCTCAGTTGCTGGAGAAGTAGAGGAGGGTCAGCAGAACTGCCACCTGGGACTTTTGGTGGGCAGACCTCAGCCTGTTTTGGAGACTGGTGACAGAGCCCCTTGGTAGGCAGTCCTGAGGGGCCAAGGAGTCCAGGGAGGCTGTACACTGCTCAAGAGGCACAGGAACAGGCCGTGCCCCATGTGCTGAAAGATGAGCTGGTGGGTAAGACCAGCCTGGCTGAGTAGAGAGGCCTGCTGCTGCCTGGAGAGAAAATGTGAATCTATGGTTGTTGGAAGAAGGAGCAAACCACTCAGGAGCACTACAAGAGTGTCATGAGACTATGCAGAGAGAGCATTAGCAGGGCTAAAGCCTAAATGGAAGTTAATTTGGCCTCATCTGTTAAAGAGAAGAAGAAATGCTTCTACAAGTACATTAGCAACATAAGGAGGACTGAGGAGAATCTCTGTCCTTTGTTGTATTCAGGGGGGAACATAGTGAACAATGATGAGGAAAAGGCTGGGCGACTCAACACTCATTTTGCCTTAGTCTGTAGCAGTAAGACTAGTTGTTTGCTAGACACCCAGCCCTCTGAACTGGAAAATAGGAATGAGGAACAGAAGGAAGCTCCATAGTCCATAGATCTCCTTACTCTCTACAGCTACCTGAAAGGAGGTTGCAGTGAGGTAGTATCTCTCTAGTATCATCACAAGAGGAAATGGCCTGAAACTGTGCTAGAGAAGGTTTAAACTGGATATCATGAAACATTTATTTACTGAAAGAGTGGTCAGGCATTGACATAGTTTGCCCAAGGAGGTGGTGGACTCTCCCTCCCTGGAGGTGTTCAGAAAATGTGTGGATATGGCACTTCAGGATGTGGTTTAATGGCCGTGGTGTTGTTAGGCTGATGGTTGGACTCAATAATCTTAGAAACCTTTTCCAACCAAACCAATTCTATGATTCTATGGTAATAGGCTAGATAAAGCATCAGATCAAGGCTCTGCTGAAAAAAAAAGAAACAACAGAAAAAAAGAAAGAAGCTGAATCAGCACTATCCCTCCTCTCTTGTTCAATCTATGCGGCATCACTACCTCAAATATTAATAGGCAACTACTTGTATTCCCTCTGAGTTTATGCCTATCAAACTTCTAATAAACCTGAAAATTAAAGGCAGGAGACACAGTTTTAGATTCTTTTTTTTTTTTTTAATTCCAATGCTTCAGAAAGTTTTAAGAAATGCTGAGCCCTTTCTGTCTTCTATGTCAGCAGCTATTACCAGAGTAGGTGCCGAGACAATCTGGACACCTGCAATCTCTAGACAGATTCCATCAAACTCCTATCTGTTAGAAGCTGCAGTGCTTGCATTTGGATCCAATATCTAACAATAATGTGGTATTCTATAAACATTAGTGGGCCTGATTTTGCACTGGTCAGCAGAGGTACAAAATAAGTACTTTTTGGAAAACAAATAAAAAAGGAATTGGAACTGTCTCAATAAATAGTGCAAATTGTAAATTTTCCAAAGATGCCCTTTTTTTCCCCCCACCCCTTTTCATTTTTTTTTTTGCTCAGGCATAAAAAATAAAGCAAGCAATTACAATATTGAGGAATTGCATAAGCTGCTTCTGCAGTAAAGACCTAATGTTTATATGACAATACCTTTATATTATTATATAGAGAGTTATATATAATATTATATATATAGCAGCTTCACCTTTCCATTGCATCATAAAAACATTGCTCTGTGTATGGAGTAAAACTAATAAAGTTTTGACTTTTTTTATCAGTGATGATCTTAATGCTTCTTTTTGATAACGCTTTAGGGGAAGAAGTGGAATATTCACGCTATGAGAGGCACAGAAACTGTGTTGAAAGCTCAAAACTGGTTTTCACAAGTCCCTTTCATGAGCTTTTATTTTTGGTATAGCCTTGATTAAGGAGTATATTCTCTGTTTTCCCTGAGACTAGTTCCCCAAACCACAAAATAAGACGGAGAGTATTTTATCCACAGACTGTAGGAAATGTTGAAGCTCTGAGGCATGATTTCAAGGAATACAGGAACTTGTGCCTCTGAAACACCATTTTGATGAATAATATCCTAGCTCTCCTGCTAAACACCTCTGTCAGAGTGTGAGGTTTGGCAAAGAAGCTCGAGTAATATTGATGTTTAACATATTCCACATTACCCCAACTGTGGAACTTGCTTTTCAAACAGTATTGGTTGGGGTTTTTTTGGTTGTTTTTTTTTTTTTGTGTGGTGTGTTTGGGTTTTTGTGTGTATGTGTTTGGGTTTGTTTTGTTTTAATTTATTTAAAAATATGAGTGACCAACATACAACCAGCACCAGAACAAGAGGACACAGTCTCATGCTGCACCAGGGGAGGTTTAGGCTGGAGGTTAGGAGGAAGTTCTACACAGAGAGAGTGATTGCCCATTGGACTGGGCTGCCTGAGGAGGTGGTGGAGTCACCATCACTGGAGGTGTTCAAGAAGAGACTTGATAGGGTGCTTGGTGCCATGGTTTAGTTGATTAGGTGGTGTTGGATGATGCGTTGGACGCAATGATCTTGAAGATCTCTTCCAACCTGGTCTGGTCTATTCTATTCTATTCTATTCTATTCTATTCTATTCTATTCTATTCTATTCTATTCTATTCTATTCTATTCTATTCTATTCTATTCTATTCTATTCTATTCTATTCTACAGTTTTGAGATGGGTATTGAGAAAAAGACAGATAAATAAGAGGTGACCTCCTTTTCACAGGGCAGTTTGAATGCTCAAACCCAGTAAGAGCCAACACACAGTAATTTGAAGTAGGATTTGGTTAAAGTGCAATTGTAGAGTAAAATGCAGTTGAACTGCCAGTTAGAACATAGCTAATTGCAGGCGACACATATAAGGGAAATGATTGCAAAGACTTTTCTCACTTCCACAATTTGGACAGGTCATCTCCTCACATATATTTGGTTACATTTTCCTTGTTTGTTATTGTCTTTGTTGTGTGCTACCCACTGTGTGGCTATTTTATATATATTTATGTATGTATGTATATATGTACGTATGTATGTGTGTGTGTGCTTATTGGTAATCTACAGTTCTTTGGCTGTCTGACTTTTGACAAGTTCAAAGGCATTTGCAGATTATTATTGAAATGAAAGCTGATCAAGACTGATAATGGTCAGTGCACTTTGCACAGCTTTCAGCATTGGGCAACGTCTGGTTTTCAATAATAAGAAACAAAGCAAAGCAAAAGGCATGTCACATCTACACAGATCTCCTTTCCAAGTCAATGAAATCCCTCCATTTCTCCTCTCCCTTCACTAAAGCACATCCCAGTTGATGCCATGGTTGACCAACACTTTCTGACCTTTTTAATAAATATTGTGCAAAAGAATATGAAGTTGTGCACTAAATTTCACCTAGCTCATATACACCCAGCAAACAAGTGGGCTTCTTGCCATCCACATTTCCTGCTTTCTTATCAGAGGGAGTATTACAGGCTGATTTGAACTGAGGATATGGACTAGGCTGATATTAAGTTAGGTGCCTTCTGAGCAGACAGGTCACAAACAGCACAATTCAGATGTTTTGACCACTGTGTTTCAATTGCTGGTATGGCTGCATGTGTAGTCTCTCAGATGTTTTGTACTGTGTCCACTTCTGGGCCCCTCAGTTTAAGAAGGACATTGAGACACTTGAACTTGTCCAGAGAAGGGCAGCAAGGCTGGGGAGAGGCCTGGAGCACAGCCCTGTGAGGAGAGGCTGAGGGAGCTAGGATTGTTTGGCCTGGAGAAGAGGAGGCTCAGGGGAGACCATATTGCCGTCTACAACTACCTGAAAGGTGGTTGTGGCCAGGAGGGGGTTGGTCTCTTCTCCCAGGCAACCAGCACTAGAACAAGAGGACACAGTCTCAGTTGCGCCAAGGGAAGTTTAGGCTGGAGGTGAGGAGAAAGTTCTTCCCAGAGAGAGTTGTTAGCCATTGGAATGTGCTGCCCCGGGAGGTGGTGGAGTCACCATCCCTGGAGGTGTTCAAGAGGAGATTGGATGTGGCACTTGTTGTCATGGTTTAGTCATGGGGTCTGTGGTGCCAGGTTGGACTTGATGATCTTTGAGGTCTCTTCCAACCTTGGTGATTCTGTGAATCTGCACAGAACATGGAACTAAGAGCTACACCTCAGACTGCAATAACTGCATTATAGCAGTGTCTAAGAAGTTAGCAAGAAAGCTCATTATTCACAATAAGTTACATTTCTAATGAAAGCAAAAGGCACAGTCCCCAGCAGAAACAATTTAGATTATGGGGTTTTTTTGCAGAGAAGATAGAAAAGCTCCTTTTATCTTTTGTTTATGGATTACCTAGACCATCTTGAGCATGTCAAGTGTAATCTACAGTAGACTCCTTAAAAAAAAACAGCTTTCAAAATCCTCAAAGCTATGTTTGAGCTTGCACATGAAATCAACATTAAGCTGCAAGCACAATCTGTCTCATGGAATTTCCTCACAATTTCTGTCAAGCATAAGATTAAGGCCCCTCAGACAGTCTGGAATTTTCATGGGAAATTTCAGTATTTCTAGAACAATACAAAAATTGTACATGTTTTTACTTCTTTGGACTGAAAATTCTAAAATAGATACTGATCTGGGAATGGCATAATTATATTTTTTTGGGGGAGGGAGGCATTTTGATGAAAGCACTTAGTTATTCTCAATATTGGAATACTTGCATTCACTTAGCCATCCAAATCTTTTTGTTTTGATAAATTCCTACACTGAATGGAACTTTTCCTTTACAGTACACACTGACAAGGAGATCTGGAGTTCAGCAGTCTAATCTCCCTTGGTAATCCAGAGGAATTCACTCTCCCAAAATACATCTGAATCATGTGAATCCTATGGCAAACCAATCAGCTTTCTCTTGCTAGGCAATCTATGCTGCACAAAGACATTGATGAAGATGGAGAGCATCAGGGAGGTCAGTATCTAATATTAGTTGAATATTGGTCCACACAGATTCCTTCTCTCTGCAGTGTTTCTGTGGTACATGTTTTTGCAGTCATTTTGATGATTGAGTCAAAACCGAATGGACATCAGTTGTCACTTCTTAAATGAGTGTACAGTTTATGTTGAATAAATTGTTCTCCAGATAAAAGGGTACTGTAGAGCAATGTGCAAATGCTACAGTCACTAAAAGTCAGAATTATTCTTTCCTTAAATAGCTTGCAACTAATACAAACTATATACTAATACATTGCTCCGGTAGTGAAATACCTTTAATAGTCCAAAAACACCCCATTGACTTCACAGTGACTGTGTGCATGGAGTAGGTATTGCTTACTGAAAATGGCTTTCTGGATGAGACATTATGATGAATTCATATTTCTAAGCAGCAGCAATACATAGCATGATAAAAAAGAGGCATTACACTCTAAATAAGAGGGATGGAGGGTACCATTATTAGTCTGAAATCCACAAATTATCATGGCATGCCATAACTACTAATGTATGCAAGCTTTACCCATCAGCTCTTTGTAAGAGACTCATTATATTTATTTATAAAGAAATCCCCAAACCCACCCCAACCAACCAACTAAAACCCCAAAGCAAAACACCTCCCCTGAAAAAACACACCAAACACACAACAAAACAAACCAATAATAAAAAAAACCTTCCATACAAACAAACAAAACCCCAAACCCAACCCAAAGCAAACCATAATAAAACCCCAAACCAAACAAAAAACAACTCCACAAGCTTTCTAAACAATGGCAATATCTTTTTTTTAACTGAGTGACCAAAGTGGAGGAAATAATATTGAAGTAGAAAAAAGATATTTTCTGGACACTCAGCTGATAAATTGATAAAGACTTCCTACAAAGCTCTTTGTGGATAGCAGCACTACCACTGTTTTAAACTGTATCCATCTAAAACCAGCTCTGCCAACTGTGTTTCCAGATTCCAAATATTTGATATTTGATTAAAAAGATGTGTGTTACAAGTAATTCCCAAATGAGGGAGATTTAACAACGATTTGTGCAATATTTCACATAGTTTCAGTCTGTATGTTCCAAAACGTTGTAGGTTAAGGGAAGTTAAGGGTTAATTGGTGTAACCCTAGAGTAGACCTCCTGAGGAGGTGGAAATGTTCGTCCTAAGAGGGAGGCACAGGATATTGTAATATTGTTATTCCATGCCCTTTCCTACATCTTCCTCTATCAGGAGGAGACTTTCTGGTCCTCTCTCTCTCTCTGGACACATAGTTTTTGCTTGCACTTGCAGCATGGTGGAGGTTTGGCTTCATCACTAATCCCTAGTTTGGCACCTAGCAGAGGCCTGGTTTGACTGGGGGGACAGGCCCAGGCCAATTCTGATTACAGAATCATAGAATCATAGAATAAGGCAGGTTGGAAAAGACCTCAGAGATCATCAAGTCCAACCTATTACCTAATACCTAACACCTCCTCACAACTAAACCATGGCTCCCAAGTGCCACATCCAATCCCTTCTTGAACACCTCCAGTGATGTTGACTCCATCACCTCCCTGGGCAGCACATTCCAATGGCCAATCTCTCGTTCTGGGAAGAACTTCTTCCTAACCTCCAGCCTAAACCTCCCCTGGCACAGCCCAAGACTGTGTCCTCCTGTTCTGGTGCTGGGTGCCTGGGAGAAGACATCAACCCCCACCTGGTTACAACCTCCCCTCAGGTAGCCGTAGACAGCAATAAGGTCTCCCCTGAGCCTCCTCTTCTCCAGGCTAAGCAATATATATATATATAAAAAATATATATATCCTTTTACCTTAATGCCTTTTGTCCTATATTTACTTTTATAAATATTATTTCTATTTAACTTCCAGTTCTGTGTGAGTGCTTTTATTTACTCCTCTGGGGTGAATTCTACACTCTGTCTTGAGATGGAAAGGCTCAAACCAAGACACAAAACAACTGCACTGTTCCACAAAAAACTACTAAGGAATGCATGGTAAATTGCTGGGGATTTTGATTTAGCTGGTGAAGGAGCAAAATTTCAGAAGAAGATCTTTTATTTTGTTCCACAAAAAACTATTAAGAAGTGCATGGTAAATTGCTGGGGATTTTGATTTAGTTGGTGAAGGAGCAGAATTTCAGCAGAAGATCTTTTATTTTGTAGAAAATGCTTTGTAGATTTATGTGCCTCATGTAGTTAAGCTGCAATTATTTAGGATAAAATGTTATGCAAGACTTAACTGAACGCTCCTCAGTGTAGTTTGCACCATTCAGAAAGGAGATAGCAGAATTACCTCCAACTGCTATCATGTTTATTCCATGCCTGGTTTAGTTTTTTTAAGGTCTGAGCAAGTACAGCACTCTCCTGCTAAACTGTGATATTCAAATGGAAACTGGGTCTGCCGTATTCAAAAGAAGGCAAGGTTTCCAAGTGTTATTGTACACAAAGTAGTTATTCTGCATGACGATTTTTAATAGGTGTGGCATAGGAAATGCATGTTGGTTCATCATCTAGGTAATATGGCTGAAGTCAATAATTATAACCGTAGGGGTGAATTTTGTCCTCATTTACAATACAATACAATACAGTACAATACAATACAATACAATACACCAGGTTGGAAGAGACCTTCAAGACCATCGCGTCCAACCCATCAACCAATCCAACCCACCTAAACAACTAAACCATGGCACCAAGCACCCCAGCAAGTCTCCTCCTGAACACCTCCAGTGACGGCGACTCCACCACCTCCCCGGGCAGCCCATTCCAATGGGCAGTCACTCTCTCTGTATAGAACTTCTTCCTAACATCCAGTCTAAACCTCCCCTGGCGCAGCGTGAGACTGAGTCCTCTTGTTCTGGTATTGGCTGCCTGGAAGAAGAGATCAACCTCCACCTGTCCACAACCTCCCTTCAGGTAGTTGTAGAGAGCATTTGCAGCATAAATAAGAACTGCTAGGAAGCTTCAGTGTCTAGCTGTTATCTAAGAGTTTCTCCTTCAGGAAATAGACACAAGAGGTTCAGGAATCTAAGCACAGATCTCTACCACTGTTTTAGGTGCTACAGGCCATGAAGGATATCTACATAAAAATGATATATGCTCTAGCACAAACTGGAGACCTGTGTCCTTTCAGACTGACAGTTGTGGGGTTTGTAGGGCATCTTAGGATGGCTAAAATGTTTAAACTTGGTATAGGCAGTTGAGTCAACCCCAAGTTTCTGACTGTGTTTATCAGAGCAGACATCTTAAAGTTGGGCTTCTGAGTCTCAGATCTTTTCAATCAAATATCTGTGTCAAGTGTTTGGAAAAAAGGTGCAACTCAGTTTCAAAATAGATGCATAGACTCTTGATTTTATATGCTTATTCTAAATGATTTTCCTATTTGCTACCATATTAATTTATAATGTCATCTGAAGGGAATTGACTTATCTTTTTTTTTTGGTTGGTTGGTTTGTTGCTTGCTTTTTTTCCCACCCTTGATTAGCACCAAAGGGATCATACCCCTGGGCCATGATCCCTTCACCCCAAGGAGGCTGTCTTTGCAGGAAGCGCAGAATCCACTTTGTGCCTTGATTATCCTTGTGCAATCCCAGTGAAAAGGGAAGCTTATTCAGCCCTCATCTTTGAAATGTAGTTAAGGGAAGATAAGTAATATGGCTTACCAAAGTCTGTATGTGTAATGGATTGTAACCAAAGTCCCCTGGCACTGAGTTTGTGGCTTAACCACAAGACCAGTGTCTTTTATTAAAGAAACATTGACCTTAGAGAAGTGAAGGAGTCCATAAGCCTTATTATCTTTCAAAGTCTGGCTTAATGAGCTGCAGTGCCTGATTTTCAGTAAAGAGGGGGCACCATGGAGGAGTCTGCAAAGCAGCAAGGGACACAATTTAAGCACTGCTATCCCTTTGTTTCTTATTAATGGACAGAAATGGCTAGATGTGGTGCTAATTTGAAGGACAGTATTTCCTCAAGAATTTTTCACATCTCTCACTACCTCCTGTATCAATCTTTCTGACCACTGGGCAATCAATTTTCTTATAACAAGTACCAGAAGTGTAGAATATTAAAAAAATCTGTAAGTATCATTATCCATCACTAATGTAAGTGCCTTCCTTTTAGGGAGCTGAGAACAACTACTCATGTTCTTGGGTTTGATGACTGTTCTCTTCAGCTCTTCTAGTTTCATCATGATGAGCAGAGCTGTTCTACCTCAGAAGCCAGATGAGTCCATGAGGATATTCAAGTGACTCGGCACAGTTTACTTCCTGTTACTGAAGCATATTTTAAGGTTCTTCATCAAATCCAACATTACCTAAAATGGCTTGCCCTCTAGTGTCAGGAAACCTGAAAGATGATCTCATTTTTATTGTTTTTGTGTCTCAAGAAAGATTCTTTCATATTTCAAGTGGTGGAGCTGCTGCTTTGCAATCTGTGACTTGCCAGGTCGAACTTAATGAGAGCTGACAGACACCTCAGAGAGGGTGACTCCTCACACAGTGCTGAGGAAACACCAGTTCTCTGCCAGTGAAATTTCAGGGACTTAGCACTTTACCAGGCTGGGGTTTACTGTTATTTTTTAAATCTCCTTTAAGAAGTTATTGAATGAGAAAAAAACACCAGCCCAGAAGTCTCGTTTATGTTTGCGTGATTAGAGACCAGTTGGTATCAGGTTTAAAACTCCTGTGTGTAAAAGATGCCATACCAAACCTGGCCATGAATGAGATGGAGAACTTTAGGGGACATTGACACACAGTGGGCATGCTACAAAAAACATAAGACTAGAATTATATTACAATATTTGAATTAAGCTCTAATGCATGTCTTCAGCCTCCCCTTCTCCTCCTCTGAAAAGAGCCCAGGTCCACAAATGTCAGAGTTGATGAGAGAAGGAATTAAAGCAGAAAGAATAGGTCTGCTCTAACTGAAGAAATACAAGATGCTTCCCAGCTGATTTCATGGCACAGAATGGATGAGAGCCCTGGCAAATTGTATCTCTTCCATTCTGCAGTACTGCAGAGCTGGCAGGAATAGGACAAGCAGAGAAAACCTGTTCTTCTCTTCATGGGTTGGAGATAGGAGTACTGACCTGAAGACCAGGGCAGTCAGAAAGGTTACATGACCCTGAAATCATGCAAGAGACCATAGAAAATGTATCTGAAGACTTAACCTTGTGACAAAAGATTTGGGTCCCATTCTTGACTTCTGTGATTTTTTCTTAGCAGTCCACACATTGACTCACTGTGAGTAATCTGGTTGGACTGAACTTTGGCTTTGTGCAAAGACTTCTGAGTGGGTGTTGCAGCAAGTGAGGGGAGAAGGTGGTAGCCAAACGAACAAGATTCCCAAGGTGACACAGTTCATGAGCTGCTATCTTCTGCTGGCTTCCAACAAAAGGAATGATAGAGGAAGAGTAGGAAATCGACTCCACTGAAGCATGACCCACACTTCCTGTATTATCATTACTTTGTCTCTGTATTTCCAGCTTACCAGTCCTCCTGCTCTTGCCTTTTTGGTACTTTCTGCCTGGCAGGTAGTGTGTGTGAGGGATTTGGAGAGGCTGTGAGCAGTGGGTGATGATAAATTTCCAGTACCTGGATTGCCAAGAAATCACAAGGTAGATCTTAAGAGTGCTGGACAGTGTATGTGTGATTAACAGTGCATTTGTCAAAATGGCTGGAAATGTCATTACAAGGGAGGACACGAAGGCTGCAAACTTATGTGAAATTTTGAATAGGATCTGATAAACTGAGATGTGCAGTTTGGGAGAAGAAATAGGAAGATTTGAAAGCATTTTCCTTCTTGTGATGCAGTCTCATTTCAGAAAGCATGTGCTTTCTCATTTGGAGAAAGTTGCTCATTTCAAATTTGCACTTACAAAGTTGTCTTCATGTCAAACAGAGAAAACTTTCACAAACTGAGCCAACAACAACAGAATTAAACCTTATAATAGATTACAGCCAGATGTTTAAGGTTGAAAGAAATGTTGCAGAAGACCAGTGTTTCACAGAAGTTGCAGAAATAAGGGAGATGATTTCCCATTTTGGTGTGCTTCATTCTGCTTTGATATAACACACTGTTAGAACAACAGTGTGTTATATCAAAACTGATGTGTGGAGCCAGCAGGGCTTCTGGTAGAGAAGGTTATGGGAAAATTATGCTCCATACTCTTTAAGGTAGACAAAGATGTCACCCAAACTCCTTTACTCAAGCTCTTTCCTTTTCATCTTTCCTTCTTCATTCTCTCTTCTTCCTTGTTTGTCTTCTTACTTTCTCCAAATCCCCCAATGCTTCAGAACTTCAATATCCACTTTTTGTGGAGCCTATTTTAGCCATATGATTTCTGTTTATTTGACAGTTATTTGAGAATGAGGAGAAACGTTTTATAAGCATGGTTGCTCAGAAAAAAGATTTACGCTTGATAAGAAGTAATATATCTCAGATTTGTAACAAAACAAAGTTCAAGCCTTCTTGTGAAACAAGTTCTTAAAAATGTGAGGTTGCTGCCTGAAATTTAATTTGGACATTGATGATCTGGATGAGGGGATTGAGACAGTCATCAGCAAATTTGCAGATGACACCAACTTGGGAGCGGGTGTTGATCTGTTAGAAGGCAGAAGGGCTCTGCAGAGGGACCTTGACCAACTGGACAGATGGGCGGAGTCCAATGGGATGGCATTCAACAAATCCAAATGCTGGGTGCTGCACTTTGGCCACAACAACCCCATGCAGAGCTACAGGCTGGGGTCGGAGTGGCTGGAGAGCTGCCAAACAGAAAGGGACCTGGGGGTGCTGGTTGACAGCCACCTAAACATGAGCCAGCAGTGTGCCCAGGCAGCCAAGAAGGCCAATGGCATCCTGGCCTGCATTAGGAATAGTGTGGCCAGCAGGAGCAGGGAGGTCATTCTGCCCCTGTACGCTGCACTGGTTAGGCCACACCTTGAGCATTGTGTCCAGTTCTGGGCCCTCAGTTTAGGAAGGACATCAAGACACTTGAACGCATGCAAAGAAGGGCAACAAGGCTGGGGAGAGGCCTTGAGCACAAGCCCTATGAGGAGAGGCTGAGGGAGCTAGGACTGTTTAGCCTGGAGAAGAGGAGGCTCAGGGGAGACCTCATTGCTCTCTACAACTACCTGAAAGCTGGTTGTAGCCAGGAAGGAGTTGGTCTCCTCTCTAGCAACCAGCACCAGAACAAGGGGACACAGTCTCAAGCTACGCCAGGGGAAGTTTAGGCTTGAGGTGATGAGGAAGTTCTTCCCTGAGAGAGTCATTCATCATTGGAATGTGCTGCCCAGGCAGGTGGTGGAGTCACCATCCCTGGAGATGTTCAAGAGGGGCTTGGATGTGGCAGTTGGTGCCATGGTCTAGTTATGAAGTCTGTGGTGAGAGGTTGGACTTGATGATATGTGAGGTCTCTTCCAACCTTGGTGGTACTGTGATACTGTGACAATTTCTGCTCAGTTTGTTTTGCTCATGGTGAACCATTGTCATGCAAGGTACAACATACAATTCCATTTATCTCATGGAATCCCATTAAATATCTGCTGTTGCATCAACATGTTTGGCATGGTGTGAGCTTCTCAAATAATAAACATAAGAGAAATAGATTTAACTCTCTGAAATGATTCACCTCAGTACTTAAAGCATCACTATAGTCTTCTCTAATATTGAAGACAACCAATATTCTACCCTAGCACTGGCCTCCAATTTATTTGTTTATAAAATAAAATCACACTTTGCATTGGAAAATGGTTCTGTCAAAGAAATTATTTTAGACCAGTTCTGCTTGTAGGCTTATCATTAACCAGACTGAGGTCTGTGAAGGGGGAAGAACAGCAGGAGGCCTGGTTCATTTGCGTCAGGCTTGTGTTACAAGATGTCCATGATGCCTGTTTGTTTGCCTAAGATGTGAATGCTGTCCCCTGCCTCCACACAGTCAGTCTGAAATGTCTACTCCAATAAATTAAAACGAGCTGAATCTGAAGCAAGTTTTTGCTACATGTTATCTGTTCTCACCACTGCTGTAATAGTAATGAGTGCTAATACCCTGCAAATTTTCTATTAAATTGAAAGATTTCTTTAAAACTACTTATTTTTCTCTGTGCCTATGTGAAATCCATCATCTTTCTTGCCCTAAGTGGCTTAGTATTTAAGGTAAGGGCATCTTCCCTGTCAAGTCATTGTTTTAGAAACACATATTTCTACTTCCTTGTCTTTTTATTTATGATCTTGCTCCATTTTTTTATCTGTCTATGTTTGTTTATTTTTTTTATTTGACATTCAATGAATTTGCTCTAGTGCTGTCTTTTTAGTACTGGCTGATGTTTTATAACATATTGATTCCCAATATTTTAAACTGACCCACTGTTGATATGAGGATCACACTGGGAAGTAAGATGTTTACATCTCACTGTGAATAGGAGATAAATGAAATGATGAAGGTTGTCAAAAGCTGAGAAATAAAGTATACTGGGCTCTTGTTTGCTTTCACGGATATATGGCTGTAAGCTCAGAACTAGCAAACTTCAGAATTCAAGGCAAGTAGTTTTAGATGCAGTTTTCTCTTTAATTCTCTTATTATTATTTTTGGATAAAAGAAAAATAATGCCAGTCTCCAGGGCTGAATTTATTCACCAGTGATTTTCTCCGATGGCTTTCCAGGTAGTTCCTTTATATATGTTCTAATAAGCACATAAATGAAGGAAACCTAACTTTCTTTCCTTGATGTATTTGATCTTTTTGGATAATTAGAGACTTAGAATATGCAGAAATACTGACACGGATTTTTAGTGTTTTCACTTACAGCTTTCTCCCCTATAAAAGCTTTTTTAAAACAAAACAAATCAAACCAAACAAACAATACCCCCCCCCCAAAAAAAAAAACCAACAAACCAAAGCAAGAAAAAAACAAAACCCCAAAACCAACCAACCAAAAAAAAAAACCCACAAAAAGCCCCAAACCAACAAAACCCAAACCACGAAACCTGTCCTTTTAAATTGCAACTATTTCCTGTTGAGCTTAATGCTTCCTGGTATTTACTGCAGTAACATCAATCATGATGAACTCATCTGGTATTTATTTTTGATGCAATTGCAGGATCCTATTTCCAAACTAAAATACCTATTTTGTAGACAGTGAAAAATTATTTACTGATTATAGCACAACTCTATGTGTGTGTGTGTGTGTAGATATAGATATATTGTATACATTAACGGTGACATGTAATTTAAATCTAGACATTTTGCATTATTCAGTAGTTGGATGCCAGCTGCTTTTCTTTTGTACTTTGTGATTAATTTCATTGTCTGTAGATTTTATGTTTCTGAAGAGTCTTTCACTGAACCTACACAGGACTCAATGAGGGGAATATGAATACCCTGTTGTCAGCGGTGTTTTAGCCTGATCTACAGCGCTCAAGTTCAATGGTCAGAGTTATAGGATAATGAGGGAGGAAGAAAAAAAAATTAACTGTGGCATTATTTTCAAAGAATACTTGATTGACTTTTATCACACAACTAAAGAGAATTAATCCTCTCCATCACCCTTTTTCAATTTCCAGTGCAATAGTTTTTCTGCTTAATGGAAACAAATGCAAGGTAGGGGAGTGCTTTGTCTGCATTTCCCTGTGTAGTTTTCTGTGCTATGGGAGAGGCGTCTTCAACTCTGAAAAACACATAGCTACTGTGTGTTTTTAAAGAATTTAAACGCTGGAATTTTCACTCCTGATTTTGTGTATTGCATTCCTGCTTGCTTGATCAGGAAAGCTGGAAATAGGAGCATGTGGGAACAAAAAGCAAGCAGTAGTAAGCCTAAAAAAAAAACCCCACTGCAACAATGCAGCTCTCAACCCCTACCAGCAATTATGAGTTCTAAAGTTCTGTCTTTTGTGTTTGTTTTAAAAAGCAATTCAATAAGCTACTAAATTTTGGATCACTCTTGTCAGGGAAGTTGCAGGTAGGATTTATGCTACATTTCTCAAAAGGCATAAATTCCCCTTTTTTGTAAAGCATTAAGTCCCTCCCTTAATTAAGCCTTCTGGGGTTTAAATGTGTTGATCTCATTTTAAACTGAGCTCAGCACAATTAGACACACTGAGAAGATAGCAGATAATCAGCACATACAAAAACATTTCAGACATAAATGCTTCATCCTGCCAGGCCCAAAATTACTATTTCAGGATTTTTTTTTTTTCCTTTTTAATTTATTTTTTTCTTAATCTGGGAGGGGGTCAGAAAAGGGGGGGGGGGAGGAGAGAGAGAGAGAGAACAAGAAAAAAAAGAATTGATTATTTTCAGCTCGTCATACATCTCATTTGTAGTGGGTCAGACCTTCCCCATTCACAATTACCACTAGTTAATCTTATCAGGGAAAAATTCAATTACATTTATCAAGGTTATTCCATACACTCAAGTTATTGCCTCGGAAAAATCGGGTTTCAGTGTTAAGAATGTTGGCATCGTGTATGTGTGTGTGGGGGGGGGGGGGAGGGAGGGGGTTGGCTTCCTCCCCACCCCCCACCTCCAGTCCTTTAAATAAATAAATAATTAAATCCTGCTTTTCCACTGACGTTACTAATATATAGTTATAATAAAGTAATATTTGACAGCTTTGTAAAAGGGATCATTAATACATAGATTATGGAAGTTTAGGAGGGAGGCTCATAACTGTTAATAGACTTCAATTCTCAGCCTACACTGACATTTTAAAAAATCTAGTTTCAAATTTGATAACAGATTACCAGCTAGGCTGGGAGCCAGCCACCTGATTAAGGCAATTTAAATGCTTGCAAAGTGGTGAGATTAAAATCAAATAAGTGCCGATTTTTTCCCTGCTTCACTTATCTTTCCCTGGATTCGTTCCTTAACTACCAGGTGGCAGAGGACTCTGGGTAATTTTCCTCTGCGCCAATTACCCCAGGATGGTTTTTAGGGTGAAGCAGAATAATTACTGCACTATCAATCCAAAATGGGCTGCTTAATGTGTTTAAGAGAGATTTTGAGCCTTAGCAGGGAGGCTGCCTGAAGCGTGCTATGCTTCTGGTGCCAAAGCCCGCTCGGCCTGCTTGGGTAGTTAACTGTTCATGGAGAAGGCAGCACACACCCAAGGTGAAAGAAAACAAGGAAAACTCCTGGGAAGCTGTGGGAAAGTTAATGAGCTGCTTCCAACGCGTGGCAGGCTGCAGTTGCAGGTGGTGAAAAAGCTAGTCAGGTTAAGAAAATAGTATTTATCATCCAGCTGCCAGGACCATCTCTATCAAAAGTCTTTCCACAGTTCATACAACATGCAGAAAAATGGGTTTGAAACAATAACAAGCAAGCTGTGGGGGCTGGAAAAACAGGTAGTAAATGCAGTTGGTGAAGCAGCATATCCTTGATAGGTCATATGCACAGCTTTGTAGGGTAGCTGATCTGATATGGTGGCCCATTGATTTTAATTTTATTTTTTTCTAGGTAGGAGTAAGGACAGGCTTGTGATTACAATGAGAAAAGGAGATCTAGGACTTGCGTGGGCTCTGCCGTGGGACTCCAGTGTGCCTGATTAGCACCACCCTAAGAGGGTTGTTGAGGGAGTGGGTGCTGGGCTTCCACTCACTTCCATGCAGCTACATCCTCCCTTTGGTTTTAATTGGCTTGTATATTGTTAAATGAGGTGCTCTCCAGATGCTCATCCACTGACGCTCACTAGATGGGATCCAGCTACCCTCTCCCTAATGCTGAGGCTGCTAGTGAAAAATTTGCCAGTAATTCTCCCGCTTTACAGCTTTCTCCCTGCATAGTGTGGTGAAAGTAACACTTGGCTAAGCCATGGTATAAGAAATAACTCATTAATTATTGGTTCATTAAAGCATTTGAAGATAATTGGAAGAAAAGCAATACAGAAAAGCTCAAGTGTGAGGTGAAGAAGCATTATGTTCTGTTATCAAACTGGTGTGCAGTGGGGGAGGGATGAAAGAGTGGAATAGGGCTTAAGCTCAGTTGAAGCTGAAATGACATTGCTATATAGTATACTGTAGCAGCCACAAATTAAGTATTACCTTCCATCTGGTGACTATGCACTGGATTTCTTTAATTATTATGATGTGAATGTAAATTGTGAGTTTTAGGCAGGAAGTCTGGAAAGTTGTCCTTAGAAACAGAGAGATAATTACAAAAAAGAGTCTTTACATTTGTGAAGGGGTTGCCGCTGTTGCTTGCCTCACAGCGATTTGCTTACACAGTTTTCCATACGATCTCGAACTACTTGATGTACAGAGCTTCTTTTATTATTTAATGAAAAATTGATCTGTGATTTTTGCTTGGCAGATGGTTTGGATAATGCAAGTTAAAATGTTCACTTTTAAAGAGGAAGTCTCTATTCTGAAATTGTTTTGAGATGCCGGATGACCTCAAGCGAACTTCAAATATATCTAAAAATCACCAGATACAGTTCATGGAGATGTTATCTCCCAGGAGCACAGGGGATGAGTGTGCAGTTGTGACTGGGGGCAATGCAGTTTGTGGGTCCATATTCCAGTCCAATTTCCCATGCAAAACTGATTTACCTGTGTACCCACACTCTACTGCCTTCCTCCAGTAGAACAGTGCCCTCCCAAGAACAGGAGTGGAGGAAAGTAAGATCGGCTCCATGATTTAGACACCAGTTTTCAAGCTGACCTTGTTTTAAATTGCAGGAGTTTCAGCCGCCACTGAAGATCTGTCAGTGTCTATCTTGCCAGATATGACAGCTTATGCAAAAGGGTGCCTTGCAAGACACATGCAAGCCATTTAAAGATTAACACACGAAACCATATTTACTTCAGAGGCCTGCAATAATTACACCTCCACTTGAAAAAAATCCTGAGGACTTTGGCTGCTGTGCCACAGATTTATACTCAAACATTTTCATTTGATGCGCAAAGTGTGAAGTACTCTTTAGTGGCAAGACAATTATCTGATTCTACTAATAAATGAATGCACTAGTAGTCATTTTTAATTGAACAATTATAGGATATTGCACTGTCAGTTGATTATAGAAGTCATTTCATAAATGTCAAAAATCTCTTTAAACGAATTATGGAACTCCAAAATAACTCCGGCAATCAGCCAGCAATAACACAATAATCTGTTTACCCTGTTGTCAGGCAAACTACCACCAGGTTGGGTGGGTGGGTTTTTTTTGGTGGGGTTTTTTTTTCTCCTTTTGAGGGGGGGATTTCATCTTAAGGATTATACTCCCTCTCAGACTGCGGCAGCTACTGAGGCTTTGATTAATAGAGATTGTGAGTGTTGTCAAGTGCTCTGACATGTATTAAATAGCAAGAGAAATTAAAGTTGTTTTGGAAAGATATCAACAGCAAACAGGAGGACAGATTTCCTCTTTAAGCAAAGAAGGTGGAAGTCTTGAAGGTACTTCTAACACATTCCAGTTTGCAGATGTGTTATCACAGTATCACCAAGGTTGGAAGAGACCTCAAAGATCACCAAGTCCAACCTCTCACCACAGACCTCATGACTAGACCATGGCACCAAGTGCCACATCCAATCCCCTCTTGAACACCTCCAGGGATGGTGATTCCACCACCTGCCTGGGCAGCACATTCCAATGGCTAACAACTCTCTCAGTGAAGAACTTCCTCCTCACCTCCAGCCTAAACTTCCCTTGGTGCAGCTTAAGACTATGTCCCCTTGTTCAGGTGCTGGTTGCTAGACAGAAGAGACCAACTCCTTCCTGGCTACAATCACCTTTCAGGCAGTTGTAGAGAGCAATGAGGTCTCCCCTGAGCCTCCTCTTCTCCAGGCTAAACAATCCCAGCTCCCTCAGCCTTTCTTCATAGAGCTTGTGCTCAAGGCCTCTCCCCAGCCTTGTTGCCCTTCTCTAGACACGTTCAAGTGTCTTTATGTCCTTCCTAAACTGAGTGCCCCAGTTGGTTTGCTTCAAGTTTTATTTTGGCATTGAACACAAATACCATTTTCTTTCTGTTGTTACATGACAGTCTGTCTCCTCTCTTTTCCTCACTTGGTGTATAAATGATAGACTTGGACACAAAACCGGACTGGGTCTGCCTCTATCTATGAACACCTGTGTTCATGAATGTTAGTCACACTGTTTATTTCTGCCCGCTCATACAAGCTGGGCTCATGGGTACAGCACATTCTCCTAACAGAGATTTTTGGGGAGCTGGGTGGAGTGGAGGTTGTTTCTTTCCCAATTTTAGGTGCTTTTTTCCAGACACTTTTGGTCTGAAGATATTTAACAAGATTCTACTACTTGAAACCATTCCTAGAAGTCTGATGCCCAATTCCAAAGCTGGTCATCTCAAAATGAGTGATCGTGAAATAGTGGATCGTATTTTGGAGGCTGATGGTAGTAGAATAGATGTACTGCTGGTGTATGACAAAATCTTTAATCTCTCTTAATCCTTAGCAATATAGGAAAGATACCTGCTGCTTTGGGTCTGCTTCTTGGTAGAGTCATGTTTTCAGATGTTGAACACTGAAAACCTCTGAAATCAAGCTTAGAGTGGGGATAACAAGAATAAGGAAATTTTAGTCATAGATGGTGGTGAAAACTTTAGTCTGGAGTCTGCATGACCTCCTGATGTATTAAGGGAGGCATCACCATAGAAGCAGAAGAACAGGGGCCTTCTGTGCTGCCGGTGCCTCGTGGAGTAATCCTCTGCCAGCCCTGTGTGAGCTAGCGCGGAGGGTAATTTTGGGAATGGAGCCAGAAGCATTATGCAGATTCAGTGTCATAATCGTCCTATGCAATCAAGGTATGCCTGTGGCTGTGGCCATACTTCCAGCTCTGGAATTGGCAGTAATGATCCCAGGCTATATTTTCATATTGATCTCTTATTTACACCTCCCACATAAGGATTGTTTGTTGGGATCAGATGTGGAGAAGCCAATAGAAAAATCTAATGGAATGTTTGGGGGGGGTGGGGGATGAGGGTGGTGGTGGTGCTTGTCTGCTGGAGTCTGCAACTGATAAAAACTGACACTATTGTTCAGGTGCAGAGTTTTAAGACACCAGCACTGCAATGGTTCAATGTACTGGGACCTCCAAGATGGCCATACCTGGTCCTTTAGGCTGACTACCTTCTGAACAATCAAGCCCAGTATTCTGTCCCTATTAATATGGTAAGGTATATACAGAAGAGATTACATCCTTGTGCTGTGTATTTCCTGATATTACTGCATCTATGTTATCATGCTGACACCAAAGGATAAAATCACACACACACAGAATCACCAAGGTTGGAAGAGACCTCAAAGATCATCAAGTCCAACCTCTCACCACAGACCTCATGACTAAACTGTGGCACCAAGTGCCACATCCAATCCCCCTCTTGAACACCTCCAGGGATGGTGACTCCACCACCTCTCTGGGCAGCCCATTCCAATGGTGAATGACTCTCTCAGTGAAGAACTTTCTCCTCACCTCGAGCCTAAACTTCCCCTGTCGCAGCTTGAGACTGGTCAAAAGAATTTGGTTAGACAAGCAGAAAGCTGAAAAAGAATAGGGACAGTCATAGGTTCATAAAAAAAAAGCAGATAGTCTCCTAATGTTCATTTCACTTTTATTGAGAAGCTTTTAATTTACAGTTTAGGCGGTTTAAGGTGAGCTGGATTGCATTTTGCTTGATGAAGATATAGCCCTGAAAACTGAGGATCTGATTCTTCCCAGACTTACACCTGTGTCACCATGTATATCTTTGCCAGGTCTGTGCCAAACATGGATGTTTTGGCACCTTTCTTTCATATAATTTGTCCTGAATTCAACTGACTATACAAAGTGCAAGGCAGCCAAGCAGCAGCCTCTGACATTTTTAATTGGCATTGGATTTAACGCATCATCAGTTATTCCGTTTTAAACGCTGCTGTATCCATCAGAACTGCACGGCAAAACTCTTGCAGGGATCCTGGAGTCTGTCTTGGTGAGTAGGATTAAGCTCTCATGGCTAGTAGGTGGCTGAGACCTTACCATATCCTGCTGGTAGACAGCAACAAAGCTTTACCCCGTGCTAAGCATACCCTGCACTGGGCCTTTTAATTTTATATACACATATATAAAATACAGCACATGGTTTCCTGTCCTTCCTCTTATTAAGCTAACTTGTAAATAATGTGATTCTTTAAGGAATTAATGTGATTCTTTGAGGAATCACATCAGTTGCACTGTGGGTAAGTTTAGATTTCAAAGGTACCACAGTGCCTCATTCTGTGTTGACGGAATTGAACAGCATTAACCTTTTCACTTACACTAACAAAGACAAGTTAAGACAAGATGTGCTATGACTACTGCACATCTATGTTTTGTTTTTGCCCAGGGCCCTCTACAATTATCCAGCACTTCAGAGCTAATATTGGTTGGATGTTTGCCTTCCTTCCCCCTTCAATATTTCTACAAAATGACAGCCTCATTGTTTGACCAAAAAAGTAACAAGTTGCATAATAAATATATTCTCTTCCTTAAAAAGAAAATTAAATAAAAAAGCTAAAGAGAGATTACAGACACTTAGGAAGAGATCTAGCAATATGAAAAAACATAGGTGCTGCAGTACAGTTCAGCTAGCATTTTCTCAATACAAACCACTCTGCTGTCATCTTAAATTCCATGCCACATGCAATATGGTATTGATAGCAATGAAACACCAGGCTGTGCATGTATACCAGAAAATAAGGAAAAAAACAAATCATCCTCAACAGCTTACAGGCAAAGGAAGTGGTTTTATTTATTTCTTTTAACACACAGCCTCTTTACGTTATAATGTAATCGATAGTGTAACTACCTAGTTTGAATCTTATCTGTAATATCTGATGTTAGCTTCAACTGTGATGCTGAAGAACCCATTGAATCTATGAAGTCTGAGGCTGGTGGTTGGTTAACTGCAGCCTGGCCTGAGCCTTCACAGGTTTTGAAATGCATTTCAAGGTTAGAAGGTACACATACATGCAAGCTGCAGTGATTGCAGGGCTGATACTTTCATAGAATTATAGAATCACAGAATGGTCCAGGCCAGAAGGGACCTCCAAAGGTCATCCAGTCCAACCTCCCCACAGTCAGCAGGGAAATCCCCAACTAGATCAGGCTGCCCAGGGACTCGCCAAGCCTCACCTTGAATATCTCCAGGGAAGGGGCCCCAACCACCTCCCTGGGCAACCTGCTCCAGTGTTCCAGCACCCTTGTGGTAAAGAACTTGTTCCTAACATCCAATCTAAATCTGCTCTTCTCCAGCTTAAAGCCATTGTGCCTCATTCTGTCACTGCAGGCCTTTGCAAACAGTCTCTCTCCATCCCTCATGTAGCCCCTTCCAGGTACTGGAAGGCCACCATTAGGTCTCCCCAGAGCCTCCTCTTCTCCAGGGTGAACACTCCCAGCTCCCTCACCCTGTCCTCAGAGCAGAGGTGCTCCAACCCCCTGACCATTTTCATAGCCCTAAGGAGATTCCTTAGCACCAAACATATGTTTTGACTGGTATATATTTCACTTCAGAAGCCAAAGCTTCCAGCGGGCTGACTAAATAACAGCCTTCTGCCTCCTTTTCTGTGGTGGAGAAATAAAACGCGGAAAATGGAGCAGAAGCACACTGAGAATTAAGTGTCCTGAAGTCACGTGGTGGTTGTGCAGTGATCAAGACAGAAAAAGAAAACTTATTTCCTGACTTTTATCAGCTGCTCACTATATACCTCTATAAAACTCTGCAGATGTACAGAGGGGATATTCACATAGCTTGTTGAGGCCTGACTTGTTTGGCTTATGTGAGATTGGTAACTGGTTTTATCATGGCTTACATAGGACACTCTCTCTCACAAATTCACCAGCAGAGCAGCATGTATGATGAGCTTTCTTTCACTTAACTTTAGACATCTAGAAAGTAGATGTCTATCTTGGATGTACCAAAAGTTTCCCACATGGGCAAGAGACAGAAGCGCTGCTTTGGGCCAGAGTTATGCTGACATCCAGTTATATTTTTCTCCCCTATTTTTCAGTGTTGACCTATGGACATTCCAAACAGCTGCCTGTCATATAAATATCTGCATTATAAATATATTCCATCCCTTATTTCAACAGTCTTGGGAGACTAAACTTAGAATTAATATAGTCTTGATAATTTGTGAATTAGAAGAGTGAACCAAGATATTATCCCTTAGATAATTATCAAAATAGTGCATCACAAAATCTTGCAGGGAAGAGAGCAATGCTTATTGCAAGGTTGACCATTCAATGCTTTTCATAAATGCTGAAGAATCTGCCAAAGTCTGGAAAGATGTAACACACATCTTACATGAAAAGCACCAGATCTCACCATTTTCTCCTAAGAATAAGAATTTTCTCCTAATACTAAGAATACAAAATGTTCTTTCAACTAAGACATGGATCAACCTGTAACTTATGATATACCATCTAAAGTTGTCTAAATTTCAGTGGGTCTACAATGGTAAAAATGATGAGAATCATAGAATTGTTAGGGTTGGAAGGGACCTCAAGGATCATCTAGTTCCAATCCCCCTGCCATAGGCAGGGACACCTTACACTAGAGCAGGTTGCTCAAAGCCACATCCAGCCTGGCCTTAAAAATCTCCAGGGATGAGGCTTTCACCACCTCCCTGGGCAACCTGTGCCAGTGTGTCACCACCCTCCTGGTGAAAAACTTCTTCCTAACGTTCAATCTGAATCTACCCATTTCTATTCCCCCTAGTCCTATCATTACCTGACACCCTAAGAAGAAGTGAGACTGACAATGCTGTAAGGGTAGATAAACACAAGATGTAGTTGATTGCCTTGGTGGACATCCCTGAGGAATCAATCTGTTCATTTGGTGGTCAAGTTTGTGTATGAACTTTAAACATGAATGTGTGCTGGTTCAGTATGCCATGTAGATTCATGGTGTAGTAAACCATACAAAATAGCAATTACTGGAATTCACACCTGTGGTAATTCTTGTTGCTACAGTTAAAAGAGATATTTCTCTTTGCACAATTGAAGATGTTGAGTGAACTTAGGTTTGGGAGTTTTGTTTGCTTTTATTTACTTTCAGTTTTTCTTTTGTGTTGTCTGCAAACTTCCCACTGATTGCAAATACATTTGGAAAGAAATGTCATGCATTTCACACAACAGGGAATGTGGTGTGAATGTAGCATTTAGTTTATTGTGTGGCCACAGAAGTCTTGGACCAGTGCAAGCTGAATGTTGTATTAAGGCTTAAAATCTGACTCCAGGTTAGGCTTGGGTTTTTTGTTGTTATCTTGTTGTGTTTTTTTTTAGTTGCTGTTAGAATAGAATATAGAATAGAATATATAATAGAATATAGAATAGACCAGACCAGGTTGGAAGAGACCTTCAAGATCATTGCGTCCAACCTATCAACCAATCCAACCCACCTAATCAACTAAACCATGGCACCAAGCACCCCATCAAGTCTCCTCCTGAACACCTCCAAAGATGGTGACTCCACCACCTCCCCAGGCAGCCCATTCCAATGGGCAATCACTCTCCTGTATAGCATTTCTTCCTAACATCCAGCCTAAACCTCCCCTGGTGCAGCCCGAGACTGTGTGGTTGTGTAAGACTTCATTAAGGTCAGAGGACCAATTTCAGGTTTACCCTGATATTATAGCTTAGAATTTGGCCTTTTCTTTCTAGTCAAGTCACTTTTGAAGTTAGTGAAGTATATGACTGGTGTGATGCAGCATGCTTTATTCAATCCGAGTGCTGGGTTAAATTTAAAGATCAGTACTGGTGGAACTCCAAAAGCTGTTGAATATGGCCAGGTAAGCAGGCAGATATTATTGGTAGCAGTAGGCCTCAGGGGCAGAAAGAAAATATTCAAATGAATGAGAAATTAAAAAAAAAAATCCTTAAGAGAAATAAAATTCTGTGATCTTGACTTCCCATGGACTAAACCTCTGAGCTGTCCAGATCCCACTCATGACATTGTTGACCTCAGGACCTGAAGGGGGGTTGGAGCCAGGAGGGAGTTGGTCTCTTCTCTCAGACAACCAGCACCAGAATGAGAGGACACAGTCTTGGGCTGTGCCAGGGGAGGTTTAGGCTGGATGTTAGGAAGAAGTTCTTCATAGAAAGAGAGATTGGACATTGGAATGTGCTGCCCAGGGAGGTGGTGGAGTCACCATCCCTGGAGGGGCTCAAGAGGGGCTTGGACGTGGCACTTGGTGCCGTGGTCTAGTCATGAGGTCTGTGGTGACAGGTTGGACTCGATGATCTTTGAGGTCTCTTCCAACCTTGGTGATACTGTGGTACTGAGTGTTGTGATGAGTAGAGTTTTCCTTTCTTTGATGGTTTTCACCATGCATTCTACCAATATGGTACACTGAGATGGAAGTAATTCAGAGGCCAGAAGCTTGATGTTACATATGGTTTAGTTGTGGGGTTTTTTTGTTGTTGTTTTGTTTGTTTGGCTGTGGGCTAGAATGAACATATAATAAAGCAAATGTAGTTCTGAAGTTGCTGGTTTGGGTTTTTTCTTTGCTTGAGGATGTCACTTTAGGACTGACATCAAACTGCATTATTTAGGAGGTAAGGAATACATTTTTGAGGTCACCTACAGTCATTTAAAGGTAATGGGTATTTAACTACAATTCATCTTCCTTACTGTGAATTTTAAACCAAGTTTTCCTCTAACAATGTTTCTTCCTCATTCTTTTGATAACCATTGGACAGTAGAACCCTTTTTAATAAGGCATAGAAGCATAAAGAATTCTACTTCACTAACCTTTGTGCTTTAGCTTATTTTGATCAAATTCAACATTTGTGATTATAGCAGTGTGTTGATAGAATAACTTATTTATAGAAGTATCTTATTGAGTCAGGTATGGATATAGAATTGCAATTCAGGAGCTGGACAGCTTATTATAGTGGTGAAAAAAAAATGAGTGCCATTCAGGAAACAGTGGAGGATAGTTAGGAGAAGGAAGTACTCGGAGAGCAGACTGGAAAGGAAAAGCAAAGGCTTAGTGCTAAGAGGGAGCAGCAGCAACAACCAGTAAGAGAAACAGGTTAAAGGCACACCATTAAAGTCAGATTAAGAGACACAACTGTTTAAAATGAAAGGGTCTTTACACTGTGTCTGCTCCTCTACTGAATAAAAATGGGAAAGGGATAGAAAAAATGGGAACCCAGACATTTTATTTTGTCATCTCTGTTGTTTCTACCTTCCTAAAAAGAATCTGAGAACAAGATTCAATCTATCTAGTATTGACTGTGTTTGAAGGGATCATCTGGCTTAAGAAAGTCCTCTAGGTTCTATTTTCAGGTGGGGGTTGGCCTCTTTTCCCAGGCAGCCAGCACCAGAACAAGAGGACACAGTCTCAAGGTGTGCCAGGGGAGGTTTAGGCTGGGTGTTAGGAAGAAGTTCTTCACAGAAAGAATGATTGGCCACTGGAATGTGCTGCCCAGGGAGGTAGTGGAGTCACCATCACTGGAGGTGTTTAAGAGACTGGATGGGGTGCTTGGTGCCATGGTTTAGTTGATTAGATGGTGTTGGCTATAGGTTGGACTTCATGATCTTGTAGGTCTTTCCCAACCTGGTTAATTTTATTCTATTCTAAGTGTAGAGGCACCTCCAATAACATAAATTCCCATATTCTATTTCCCCCATGCAGCTAATGATGTAATTCATTGTATTCCTGAATAGCCTGTTTCCTTTGACTTTAGAGGCAGACCCAACAGGCAGGAAAGGCATGTAATACAGAGGACCCTCTCTCCACCTGACTGAACATAATGACCTGGAGGAGAGGAGGGCAGTGGTGACAAGTTCCTGGCTGGCCCAGCAGGCATATCCCCTCAGCAATCTTCCCAGCTGCCCTTGCATAACAGCTACAAGTTTTTGAAAGTGAAACCTAACAATAACGAGGATGATGGCTTGCCTAGCTTGGAAGTGTCCCTGAGGTTAAGTTGGGTCATGCTCTGCATCAAAACTACTTCCAGAAAGAAAAAAAAAGAAGACAAGTTCATTGTCATAGGTGAGTCCCTTTTCTGAAGGGAACAGAAGGCTCGATATGCAGACCAGGCTCACTTCGTAGATATACCTACTGCCTCCCTAGGGCCCAGGTTAAAGATGTGGCAAGAAAATCTCCTAACCTGGTATGCCCCTCAAATTATTATCCATTATTGATTTTTCAGGTAGGCAGCAACAAAATTGCAACAAGAATCCTGAGGGCAGTCAGGAGAGATTCCAGGGCCTCGAAACGACTGGCTAAGGGATCAAGAGCACAAATAGTGTTCTCTATCCCTCCAGTTACAGGGAATAATGAAGGAAGAAACAGGAAGAATCAGCAGATCAATACCTGGCTTGGAGCCTGGTGTCACCAGCAGGAATTTGGGTCTTATGATCCTGGGTTGGTTTACATGACACCAGGCCTGCTGGCGACAAACGGGTTACACCTTGTCTCAAAGGGGAAAAAAACTCCCACTTTTGCACAGGAATTAGCAAAGCTCATCAAATGAACTTTAAACTAGATTTAAAGGGAGAAAGAGGTAAACCCAGGCTTACTAGAGGTAATCTGGGGGCAGCATATCAACGTTTGTGGGATGGTGTAATAACAAGGTCCTTCAGTCTGCCACACCAGTGGAGCTAGGGGATAGAGTCCCATGCAACAGCAAAGACACAAGGGACATTGCTGGACTAGAAATTGCTGAAGCAGCCAGGAATGGTCAGGCAGGGATTAGGACTTCTCCTCACAAAAAGGTGAAAAGATCAGCAACCCAACTGAAGTCTAATACACCAATGTAGCAGCAACAAACTGAAGGAGCCAGAAGCCATTGTGCATCAGGAAAACTGTGACCTAGTTGAAACATGGTGGCATAATTTGTGCAAATGGAGTGCTGCATTGGATGGCTGTGAGCACTTCAGAAGGGACAGGTCAGGAAGGAAAGGCAGTGCAATAGCCCAGTATGTTGGGGAGTGTTTTGATTGTCCTGATCTTGATGATAAGGTTGAGTGTTTATGGATAAGAATCAGGGGGAAAGTCACCAAAACAGATATTGTGGTGGGTATCTGCTATAGACCAGCTAACCAGGATGAAGAGGCAGACAAATTATTCTATAAGCAGCTGGCAAAAGTCTCAAGATTGCTAGCTCTCATTCTCTTAGGGAATTTCAACTTACCAAATGTCAGATTGAAATACAGTACAGCAGTGACAAAACAATCTAGGAGATTCATGGACTGTGTATAACATAAGTTCCTAAAACATCTAGTGAGTGAGCCAGCTGGGGAAGGCACCCTGCTAAACCCTTTCTTTGTGAACCAAAAAGGACTTGCAGGTGATGTGAAGGTTGGGGGCCATGCTAGAGAGTAAGCAAAGAAAAAGGAGACTGATGGGAGAACTTCTCACTCACTACAACTACCTGAGAGGGGGCCATAGTGAGATGGATGTTGATCTCTTTTCCCAAATAATAAGTGGTGGGACAAGAGGAAATAACCTCAACCCAAGTGGGGTTTAGATTGGGTATTAGTAACAATTTCTTCACCTAAAGGGTTGTCAAGTATTGGAAGAGACTGCCCAGAGAATGGCAGGGGCCTTTGCCCATTGGAATGGGCTGCCCAGGAAAGTGGTGGGGTCAGCATCCCTAGATGTGTTTAAGAAAAGACTGGATGAGGCACTTGTTGCCATGGTCTAGTTGATTAGTTAAGGTTGGGTGATCAGTTGGACTTGATGATCTTGGAGGTCTCTTCCAACCTGGCTCATTCTGTGAAACATGGTGGAGTCACCATCCCTGGAAACATTTAAAAGACAAGGAGAGTGGCATTTAGGGACATGGTTTAGCAGTGAACTTGTCAGTGCTGGGTTAACAATTGGACTTGATGACCTTAAAGGTCTTTTTCAACCAAAATGATCTTATGATTCTAATTATAGACAAGTAATGTTAAGTATCTGGAATTTAGATATCTAAAGCCAGGTGAACTGAACCTGATCTGGGAAAACTGTATTTTGGGTTAGATATGTAACTTGGTTAACCTAGAAGAGCTGTTTTCTGTCTGTGACAAAGACATTCACCTCGCATGTTTTGTTCCTGAATGTGTGATAGCTTTGATTAAACTACCAGACTAAATTCTCCTGGTTGAGATTTTAAACTTGCTTGAAACAAGGTTAAATAGCATTTCAGCCCCATTCCTGGAAGTTTTTAAGGCTCGCTAGATGGAGCTCTGAGCAAGGAGGGTTGGAACTAGATGATCTTTGAGGTCCCTTCCAACCCTGACAATTCTGTGATTCCGTAAGTTCCACATCACTGTGTCTCCAGTAAAGAAAATTAGTCTAATAGGCTAAGGTAACCATTACTCAGGCTAAATGACCTTCCTGGGAGAGATCCCTGTAATGTAGCCATCATGATGAAGAATGTACCAATTAAACAAAGTAAACCCAGCTGTTTATTGACACATTCTAAATTTCTTTTGAACTTTTTTTACTTCCTTTCACATTCTTTGTACATCTGCATGTTGGTCACTATTGAATGGAGAGAAGGTTAAAGCATGGAAGGGAGAAGAGAGGAATTACCTCATATCTTGTTATTATCATTGTTCTGACTATATTGAATCATTCTTGAAATAATATCTTCCTTTGAGACATTAAAAGCCATATCCTTCCCCATTAGCTGCCATTGGGATGATATGTCCTGACTACAGCAGCTGTTGATATGGAAAAGTAATCAAACAGTGTTGTTGTTTGTTTGTTTGTTTAAATTGCCTATTAACAGAATTTAATATCTGGAAGAAGAGAAAGCCAAAAGCTAGTTGAAGCTTTCCGCAGAAAACAGCTAGAGAAATATCAACATGTCCTGTTTCTATTGTCAGCACAATGACTGCTGAGCTTATACTGATGATCTCAGAGGCTTTCTGCTGATGCAATTTCTTCTGAAGAAATGAAGAACTAGGATTTTGGAATATCTGAATTGCATGCTTAAAGTTTCAGAAGATGACATCAGAAATACACTCTGGAATCAGTTTTCAGAAGTCATTTATGCTTAGAGGAGCTCTTGTTGGAGAGATGTAAAGCATCACTGCCTGGTAACAGAAGAATGAAAAATGTACATGTGACTGCTGCTTCAGGTCAAAGTCCACCTGCCTAGTTCTGATACATAGAATCATAGAATGTTAGAGGTTGGGTGGAACCTCCAGAGATAGAGTCCAACCCCCCTGCCAAAAGCAGGATCACCCAGAGTAGTCTGCACAGGAAGGCATCCAGATTGGTTTTGGAAGCCTCCAGAGGAAGAGATTCCACAACCTCTCTGGGCAGCCTGTTCCAGAGCTCTGTCACCTTCACTGTAAAGAAGTTTCTCCTCATGTTGAGCTGAAACCTTCTATGTTCAAGTTTGTATCCATTGGCCTTGTCTTATTACTGTGCACCACCGAGAAGAGCTTGGCCCCCTCCATTTGACACCCACCCCTCAGATATTGATAGACATTGATCAGATCCCCTCTCTGTCTTCTCTTCTCCAGACTAAACAGCCCAAGGGCTGTCAGTCACTGTTCATAGGGGAGATGCTCAAGTCCCTCATCTTCACTAGCAGTTTCAAAGAGTATGCTGGGCTCTGGGTTGTAAAGGCTGATGGACAGATGTTTACTTCTGCTTTGGAAGTGGCATGCAGCACTGAGAGGCGAGTATGACAGTAAGAAATTGCATCAAAGCCCTTACACACATATATTCAGTCATTACTATATTAGGCCTACCAAGGCCAAAGTGACATGTCACATAAATGTGAACTAGTCAGGACTTCCAAAACCCAAAGTCATGATCTTGAAGAATGGTCCTCACTGACTTAGGTGGTCTTGACATGTACCCTGTATCTTTCCATTTCACATCTGTGAAATGGGAAAACTACATTTACTTACTTCTGTGAGATGTTTCACCAAATAGTTTTTGTGAAGCACAAGCCTCCTGTGGAATGAGTGCAAAGTATTACTCTATTTATTTTTATGAACTTTCTGTTTTACTGCAGCAGGAAAGCTTAAATTATCCATAGAGTTCTTGAGCACGTTGAGGAAGCCAAAGATCCTGATTTTGCCCACTGTGCTCCTGGCAAAGAAAAGACCCAAGGGAGTCTCCTAAATGAAGAATATAAACAAAACCCTGAAGCTACTCAGATCTTTAGAAGATTAGATTTTTGAAAATATGTTCTTTATAAGATAAGTTAAATGCATTCTTTTCCTTATTTTTTTTCCTCTGGTTTGGTCACAAGTTGCTCCAGGCATCCAAGTGGGAGTATTCAATCCCTTGCTCTATTGATCTTGACAGGGACACATGCTAAGGTGCTCTATCCTCCCTGAAGCTGTCACTAACTGCAGATTTAACAGGTCCAGCAAGGAGAAGGAGAGGTTCCAGAGGCTGACATTCAGCTTGAGAGCCATACTTCACCCTTTCAATCTCATGCCCTTCTCCATGTATTTCATTATTGTCAATGTGTGCAATATTTGTATTTCCAGTCGTACTGCACAGTCAGTTTGGAGTTGGCTGCTGTGGGGGGTTTAGGGAACATGTCTTAAGTGTGAAAATTTCCTAGGAGACCAAGCAGTGTTCTTTGAGTCATTCATGTGGAGGAGAGACAGGGAAAGGGTACTTTGAGGGTTGGTCACAACAAAGATGAGTGGTCTTGATGAAATTTTTAGATTTTAACTGCACAGAGATGTTTTAAGCACTTTTTTCCCCCCCATTTGTGGACACCAGCAATTTTGAATTCCACTGTGATTCTTCAGTTTGTTGATCTTTGAAGAGGTGGTAAACTCATTCTCTCACCTTTAAATTTATACTGTCTTCTGCTTTAAGAAAAAAGTTATTTATTATTAAGAATACTATATACTTATAGAAGTTAAGTACCTTGTGAGGGGTTTGGAACACAAGCCCTATGAGGAGAGGCTGAAGGAGCTGGGGTTGCTTAGCCCATAGAAGAGGAGGCTCAGGGCAGACCTCATTGCTGTCTACAACTACCTGAAGAGAGGTTGTAGCCAGGTGGGGGCTGATCTCTCCTCTCAGGCAACCAGCACCAGAACAAGAGGACACAGTCTCAAGCTGCACCAGGGGAGGTTTAGACTGGATGCTAGGAAGAAATTCTTCATAGAGAGAGTGATTGGCCATTGGAATGGGCTGCCCAGGGAGGTCATAGAGTCATCATCATTGGAGGTGTTTAGGAGGAGACTTGATGAGGTGCTTGGTTGCATGGTTTAGTTGATTAGGTTGTGTTGGATGACAGGCTGGACATAACCATCTTGAGGGTCTCTTCCAACCTGGTTTATACTATTCTAGAAAGTGACAGTCTGGACCACTGCTCTTGTGCTAACTCTGACCTAGGCTCCATGAGTTGGTGTATTAATGAGGAGTTCTATAACATGGTACTTTTAATAATTGTACTCAGAGTTGCATTCTGTGAAGTCAAGGTGTATTTCATCAAGACTTTTATTACTAAGCAGATCTCAAAGGCCTTTATGACTTGATACACAGGTTCCAGGAATGCATGCCCTGCCTGTATGGAGTACTGAAGTACAGTGTGAGCAGTGCCCATCTGATGCATAGGTGTCAGTGTTTCTAGTTTGCTTTTTTCCCCGTTATAAAACAGAGGTAAAATCAGTATTGGAGGTGAAAAAAAAAAAAACACAAATAGGTGTAAATTAAACTGAGAGTGAAATTACATTATGTGTTGCTTAGTCCTTAGTAGGTGATTTGTTAGTTCTCTTAAGCTGGTTCTGGTGGGTCAGACCAGTGACACTGCAGTGACTCCTATTCCAGGAGAAGAAGGCAGAAGAGCTCACTGAGTGTGAGAAGAGCAGAGTTAGGGAGGAAGTGGGGGAGACAGGGAAGTTCACTCTTGAGAAGAGAAGGCTCCAAAGAGCCACATTGTGGACTTCCAGTATCTTAAGGGAACTTTAAGAAAGCTGGGGAGGGAGGGACCTTTTAGTGTGTCAGGTAGTGATATGACTGGGGAGAACAGATCCAAACTAGAAGTGGGTAGCAGCTCCTTCTCCACCACTGGAGCACTCCAGAAGGAAGGTCACAAAGGCTTCTCCATTCTCAGCTTAGTACTGTACCATAAGGGTGCTGGAACACTGCAACAGGTTGCCCAGGGAAGCAGCTAGGGCCCCATCCCTGGAGACATTCAGGGGGAGGTTTGACAAAGCTTCGAGCAGCCTAAGCCCCCTGTTCCCCCACCACCTCCCTTCATCTTCCCAAAGCAGCTCCTGCTCCCTCTATACCAACCTCCACCCTGCCTAAACAGCTCCTGCTCCTGCTCCTGCTCCTCCACCACCACTATTTTCACCCCCATCCCAGAGACTGAGTCATGACCCTCAAACAGCCAAGCTACCACACAGAGGAGCTCAGCCCCAGGAAGGAGACCCAGCCAGCACCCGTGGAGGATATGGGAGTAGTCATCAATCATTGCCCTAACAACCGGGGGGCCACCAGGCCCCCCGGCCTTTGTTGTCACCACCACCATCACCCAGTGTGCACCGTGGGCACTCACCAGTGATGAGAGGAGGATCCCTCAGCCCAGATGGGCTCAGCTTGGGACTTCTCTCTTTCCCAGGGGGGATTAAATAGGGGAGTGGGTGGGGAGGGCAAAGTGGCCACACCTGAGGTAGGAGGAGACTCCAAGAGAGCCCAGGTGCTGTGGGATTTGAGGGGAAAATGGGGGAAAACGGGGCAGGTGGGCTGGAAAAGGGGTAGATAGGAAGTGAAAGGGGAGGTGGTGGTGAAAGAAGGGGATTTTAAAATAACTTTATTTTCCATAGATAACTTTCTTTTCCATAAATTTTTTGTAATGCCCAACTGCAGTTCCTGGTTTGCTTTGCCTCCATGCAAAAAGAGCAAACTCAGCAATTCTTCATAAAGTAAAGCACAATGATGGCTGTTACCTCGAAACCTTTCCAGTTTCTTAAGGGGGCTTTAAGAAAGATGGTGAGGGACTTTTTATGGTGCCAAGTAGTGATAGGACTAGGGGGAATGGATTCAAATTACGAGTGGGTAGATTCACATTGGATGTCAGGAAGAAGTTCTTTACCATGAGGGTGGTGAGACACTGGAAGAGGTTGCCTGGGGAGGTGGTGGAAGCCCCATCCCTGGAGGTCTTTAAGGCCAGGTTGTATGGGGCTCTGTGCAACCTGATGTAGTGTGTGGTGTCCGTCCCTGCCCATGGAAGGGATTTGGAACTTCATAGGTTGTTAGGGGTTGGAAGGGACCTCTGGAGATCTTCAAATCCAACCCCCCCTGCCAGATAAGTACCATAGAATCTAGCACAGGTCACACAGGAATGCACCCAGATGGGCCTCAAAAGTCTCCAGAGAAGGAGATTCCACCATCACCTCTCTGGGGAGCCTGTTCCAGTGCTCTGTGACCTTCACAGTGAAGTTTTTCCTCATATTAGAATAGAATAGAATAGAATAGAATAGAATAGAATAGAATAGAATAGAATAGAATAGAATAGAATAGAATAGAATTAATCAGGTTGTAGAAGATCTTCGAGATAATTGAGTCCATCCTATCATCCAACACCATCTACTCAGGTACACCACGGCACCAAGCACCCCATCCAGTCTCTTCCTAAACGCGTCCAGTGATAGTGTCTCCACCATCTCCCCAGGCAGCACATTCCAATGGACAATCTCTCTTTCTGTGATGACCTTCTTCCTAACATCCAGCCTAAACCTCCCCTGGCACAGCCTGAGACTGTGTCCTCTTGTTCTGGTTGCCTGGAAGAAGAGACCAACCCCCACCTGACTACAACATCCCTTCAGGTAGTTGTAGACAGCAAGAAGGTCTCCCCTGAGCCTCCTCTTCTCCAGGCTAAGCAACCCCAGCTCCCTCAGCCTCTCCTTACAGGGCTGTGCTCCACACTGCTCCCCAGCTTTGTTGCCCTCCTCTGGACACCTTTCAGCAACTCAACATCTTTCCTAAACCAAGGGGCCTAGAACTGGACACAGTACTCGAGGTGTGGCCTAACCAGTGCTGAGTACCAGGCACAATGGCTTCCCTGCTCCTGCTGGCCACACTGTTCCTGATGCAGGCCAGGATGCCATTGGCCTTCTTGGCCACCTGAGCACATTGCTGGCTCATGTTCAGCCTAATATCAACCAGTACCCCCAGGTCCCTCTCTGCCTGGCTGCTCTCCAGTCACTCTGACCCCAGCCTGTAGCACTGCATGGGGTTGTTGTGGCCAATGTGTAGAACCCAGCACTTAGATGTGTTCAATCTCATGCCCTTGGACTCTGTCCATCTGTCCAGCCTGTCGAGGTCCCTCTGCAGAGCTCTCCTACCCTCTAACAGATCAACTCCTGCCCCCAGCTTGGTCTCATCTGCAAATTTACTGATGATGGACTCAATCCCCTCATCCAGATCATCAGTAAAGATATTGAACAGGATGGGGCCCAGCACTGATCCCTGGGGGACAAGTGCCTGGCTGCCAGCTGGATGTGACACCATTCACCACCACTCTCTGGGCTCAGCCCTCCAGCCAGTTCCTAACCCAGCTCAGAGTGCTGCTGTCCAAGCCAGGGGCTGACAGCTTGGCCAGGAGTTTGCTGTGGGGATGGTGTCAAAGGCCTTGCTGAAGTCCAGGTAGACTACATCCACAGCCTGCCCCACATCCACCAGGCAGTCACCTGAACCTCCTGTGCTGTAGTTTATATCTATTACCCCTTGTCATATCCCAGGGTGCAGCTGAGAAGAGCCTGTCCCCTGTCTTGACCCCCAGACCTCAAATATATTAATAAACATTTATTAAACCCCCTCTCAGCCGTCTCTTTTCCAGAGTAAAAAGCCCCAGGACTCTCAGCCTCTTCTCACAGGGCACTTGCTCCAGACCTTTCATTATCTTGGTGTTTTCTGCTGATATCCTGGGAGAAAATTCACTCTTGAAGAACTAGTTTTTTATTGTTTTTAAAACTTGTTGGTTTGATTTGTAAAGCAGAGATTTTTCTGCCAAGCAAAATTATACTTATGGAAAGGTTTCGTGCATGGAGGCAAAGCAAACCAGGAACTGCAGTTGGGCATTACAAAAAATTTATGGAAAAGAAAGTTATCTATGGAAAATAAAGTTATTTTAAAATCCCCTTCTTTCACCACCACCTCCCCTTTCACTTCCTATCTACCCCTTTTCCAGCCCACCTGCCCCGTTTTCCCCCATTTTCCCCTCAAATCCCACAGCACCTGGGCTCTCTTGGAGTCTCCTCCTACCTCAGGTGTGGCCACTTTGCCCTCCCCACCCACTCCCCTATTTAATCCCCCCTGGGAAAGAGAGAAGTCCCAAGCTGAGCCCATCTGGGCTGAGGGATCCTCCTCTCATTGCTGGTGAGTGCCCACGGTGCACACTGGGTGATGGTGGTGGTGACAACAAAGGCCGGGGGGCCTGGTGGCCCCCCGGTTGTTAGGGCAATGATTGATGACTACTCCCATATCCTCCACGGGTGCTGGCTGGGTCTCCTTCCTGGGGCTGAGCTCCTCTGTGTGGTAGTTTGGCTGGTGAGGGTCATGCCTCAGTCTCTGGGATGGGAGTGAAAATGGTGGAGGAGCAGGAGCTGTTTAGGCAGGGTGGAGGTTGGTATAGAGGGAGCAGGAGCTGCTTTGGGAAGATGAAGGGAGGTGGTGGGGGAACAGGGGCTCAGGCTGCTCGAAGCTTTGTCAAGCCTCCCCCTGAATGTCTCCAGGGATGGGGCCACAACTGCTTCCCTGGGCAACCTGTTGCAGTGTTCCAGCACCCTCATGGTACAGTACTAAGCTGAGAATGGAGAAGCCTTTGTGACCTTCCTTTTGGAGCAGCTTTCTTATAGATGTTCCTAAAGCCTTCTCTCAACACCACTTCAATCCACCCATGTTCGTGTGGAGCTGAGGTGCAGTTTCTACAGATTCTCCCTCTCTAGTCGTGTATCATTGCTGATATCTTGGATGAGTAGGTGCAAGACCAATTGTACAGCAGTACAGTCTGTTCATCTTCATCCAAGTTGAGGTCATAAGACTTCTCCCCATCCAGGATCAAGTCCTGGGTGTTGGACCACATGTGATAGGAGCCCCCCATCAATGCCTGGCACCAACCTGCTTGGTATCATGATGACACTGACAAAAATACTCTTGGTCAGTGAGGTACCTTCAAAGGAGGCAATGAAGTTGAAGCAATAGTTCCCAACTTCCAGGGCGAGCTTGGGGATCACCAGCTGGGACCTGTTCATGTCTATGTTCAGCAGATGGATCCTGCTGGAGTCACTCAAGCTAACGCAGCTGGGTGCTTGGTAGATCTCCCACAGGTATGTGACTAAGTGAAAAGCATGGACAGAGATTATTACTGTACTCAAAAGTGCAGTCTGGGGAAATACTGAAACTTCCTAGACTTTTACAATGCATTATTCAAGATTTCTGTAGAATATTTTTCTACTGCTTAACTTTTGAAAGTTCCTTGTGAAATTATGTCTTTGTTCCTGAGCTCACAATGTATTAATTATTGCTATAGAGGGTTTCTTATCAAGTTTGGCATGACATCCTTCAATGGATGCTTTTTTCTCTGCAAGCTCTGGGAGTACCAATATGTAAAATGACAGCATTGCTTAGCCTACCTTTCCTGCCTCAGTAGTGGCCATGTGCCAACTTAATGATTCTTGAGGTCCCTTCCCAGCCCTGACCATTCTATCATTCTATGACAGTAGAAGCAAATGAATAGAAGCATTGGAGAGATGGGAGGGATGATGAAGTTTGATGTAAAGGGTAGGAGATCCTTGTCAATGAAAGGATAAACCCTAGAAAACTCATGGGTTGAGATAAAGACAGTTCACTAGGGAAAGCAAAAGCCATGTGTGAAGGCAAAGCAAGGAATTAATTCATTGCTTGCCATCAGCAGATGTGTTCAGCCATCTTCAGGAAAGCAGGGCTCCATTGTATGCAATGGTACTTAGGAAAACAAATGCCATCATTCTGAACATCTCCTTTCCTGTGCCTTCCCCCCTCTTTATAGGGTGAGCATGGTGTCATTTGGTATGGAATACCTCTTTACTCACTGGGGTCTTATCTGTCACCTCCCAACTTCTTGTGTACCTGAAGCCTGCTTACTGGAGGAGTGCTGTGAGAATCATAGAACAGTTTGGCTTGGAGGGTAAATCAAAGGTCATTCTGTCCAGCCCCTCTGCCATGAGCAGGGACACCTTCCACTGGACTAGATTGCTTGAATCCCCCTTCAACCTGGCCTTGATTGTTTCTGGGGGTCAGGCACGCACAGCTTCTCTGCAAAACATGTTCCTGTGTCTTACCACCCTCACAGTAAAGAATTTCTTCCTAATATCTAATCTAGATCTACCCTCTTTCAATTTGAAAGCATTACCCCTTGTTCTATCTCTGCTTTGGCAGAGAGTCCTCCTTCCCATCTTTCTTTTAGGCCCCCTTTAGGTACTGGAAGGCCATGATAAGGCCTCCCTGGAGTCATCTTTTCTTCAGGCTGAACAACTCCAACTCTCAGCTTTTCCTCATAGGAGAGGTAAGAAGCAGCAGAAAAAGCTTTGATGCTGTGTAAGTGCTGCTCAGCAATAAGTAAAACACTCCTGGATTTTCAACGCTGTTTGCAGCAAAAATCCAAAACAAAGCTCCACGCTAACTACTGTGAAGGAAATAACCTCTACCTCAACCTAAACCAGCTAAATCCCCTAACCAGTTTCCACAGCAGAAGTCATTGAGGTGTATAAGCGCTGGATAAGAATGCACAAAGGAAAATAGGCTTTGATTTGGTCCCAAATGCCTGTATTTAATGTAGCTCTATTTAGGTTGATGTAGCTGCAAAATTTATCTTCCACTCTTCCCATTGACAAACAATGCCTCCTGTTGCTAGTGCTTTCTCTCCTATCCTTGGACAACATACGCTTTTCAGAAGGCTTGTCCTCAAGTGTCACTTCAAGTAATTGAGTGACTACTCAACTACAACTAAATGTAACTTAGGTCAATACTTTAAAATTAGCAGTTATGTGCTTGCCTACAGTTATGTAATGGATAATGTCAATTAGTAGTTTAAAGAGCAACCTCTCCTGCCTTTTCTCTGGTCTCTGCTTCTCCTCTTCAGTCTCTGTCCAGCGCACATCAGAAGAAATCTCATTGTTGCTAGTACCTTGTGACATGGTAAAATTCAGAACACAGGAGTAGCAAGATGGGTGCTGGCTGTGTGCTTCCTGACTCTGAGCTCAATCCACAGGTAAGACAGCAGCCAGTTGAAGAGGCATGGTAGTAAAACACTAGCAACAGTAAACACTGATTACAGGGACTTTGCTATTGTTTAGTAGCATATGAGGTGATTTTGCCATCCTTGTTATGCTTCCATGCTTGAACAGCAGTGTGTTACACAATCACATAAATTCCTCTGTTACCAGCCAACTGTATCGCAGAGGATCATAGCTCTGGCTGCACCTCTGAGCACCACATTACATTAGTGTTTGGTTTGGTTGGTTTTTTTTTTTGTACTGATAATTTTCTTATGGGACCTGATGCTAAAGCTTTGGTTCCATGTTCATTAGTAGTCATTAATAGCGCTGTCTGATTTACTGCAAGATCCTGTGCTTACAGGACAGGTTAAGTGCATATCTTTTATGGGCTTCAGCAGGAAGTGACAGCTTACTGAGAGTTCATACTGTCTTCAGGATTTTATTCAGTGTTTGTTGTCTCTGTGTTGGAGGATAGTTGATAACAAGTCTAGTGTGAAGTTAGATGAAGACAGATGATTCATAGCCTAGTCTAGTGTCTGACTACAGAATTAAGACATTAAAACATTTTCTTGACATTTGATCCTGCAATGGGAGCTTCTACAAGGTCAGTGCTTTGTGTGGTGTGGCCTGGGAGATTTTTGACCTGGTACAGAGAAGAACTAAACTGGATGCATGATGTTATCACACTATGGCCTTAAAAAGCAGACTTTGTCTTTTCTGAAGTCTTGGGAAGCAATCAGGATGAGCCCCTGTGTCTCCATCTGGGAATAATCCTTACCTGCTCCATAGGGATCTGCAGAAGTAAACTGTTTCCTCATTTAGTCAGTGTTTGTACAGTACTTTGAAGATAGAAAAGCTGTGCTATGATTGTAAGTGCTGTTTGCACCATTATTTCCTGTGTTGTTTTCCCCTGCCTCCCTCAGATTCACAGATATATTTTAATCTTTCTAATTGATACCACATGCAGTGGAACATTATTCTACCTCTAGCTAAACAGTATACTGTGGAAATGTAGAGAAAAAAATTGATCTATCTGCTATCTTATCCACTTTGTGCTCTTATGATATTTTTGTGAACTGCTTTCATCAAGCTGGTAAGGATTTGTCAAGGTGTTTACCTGTTGGGAATCTCAATATGATTTCTTGAGGGTGCAATCTGAGACTGAGGTATGTTTCTCCTCTTCTGCTCTTCTCTCTCTAGCAAACAGGGGGGTTGTTCATGGAAGTTTCCACCCCTGTAATTCTTTTTGGCCTGCTCTTCATTCAGCAGTTGCTGTACAAAACAAATGTATGTTGTGCTCAGAGAATACTGTGTATCACATGCTTTCATCCACCCAGTGAAATGAATGCATTCAGTGCACAGAAGCAGAAATATCTTGGTGGGAAAAGTCAGTGGGAGCATGTGCCTTGTGCTGCAGAATGCATTCTGAAGAACAGTGCATTGGTGGTGTGAGATAATGTTAAGCAATGGAAATTTTGGATGAGTATCAGGAATTATTTCTTAATACTGAGTTCAGGCAGTGGAACAGCCTCCCAAGGAATGTGATGGAAGGCCCATTGCCTGTGTCAGTTAAAACTAGACTAGTTTTAGAATTGGGGAATATACTGTAGGGAACAATCCTTCACAAGTCTAGATGACCTAATAACTCTTTTCCATCTCTAATACTTATGCCTGAGCTTCAGAGTTATGTATTGCAATATGATTTCATCCTGACTGAGAGACTGAAATATTTCTCTTTTGTGTAGGAAATTTCATACCACTGAAAACTAGAGAGGGGGGGGGGGGGGGGGGGGCAGAACAAAATCTACACATGCAGTACACTTAAACCACTGATCAGGCAAGAAGTTACTGCGCTGTGATTTACACCTGCTGTCTCAAGGTGGTTGCAAAAAGCAGCTCCTGTCATCATTCCCATGCATGATAACTTGAAGCAGACCAGACCTCACAGAGACCCTAGGCAGGGCAGAGTAATGCTCTGGAGATAGGGATCCTCTCTTTTAAGCTGCTGTCTGGGGATTTGTCTTCCTATTGACCACTATTGAGTCCTGTCTCATCCATACCTGCTGGTGTTTTGGGGGAGCCATGGAAGATGCAAAACATCAAGTGTACACTGAGCGAAGTTTTGTGTGGAGTGAAACATTTTCAGCACATCTTTAGATTTATTTCTTGCAAGAGCCCTGGCAAAGCTTTAACATGACATTATTTTGAAACACAAAGAGGCAGTGAGAATAATCAGTGATGCATCACAGGAAGGCCCATTTGTTTCCATTTAACAGGGAAAAGGTTAGAGTAGTATATCATCTTGCTGCTTCCATTCTGTGCATTTAAGAAACAGCCTGTCTAGCCACTAATTGAGAAGTGAATTTGTACAGAGAGAAACCAGTTTAGTAGTGTCAGTAAAGGAATTGGTAATTTTTCCACTAACAAGGTGCTGCATTGGTAAAATAAACCCCTATTAAACTGAGACACATAGTCTATCTGCTCCTTAAAGATTTCTTGACTCTGAAGTATGATTTTCTGGGTTCCCCTTGCTTCTCTTTCCTCCCATTGGCTTTTTTTGTGGCATTAAGGGGAAACTTGTGGTAACATCAGACCTTCTTTCCAGACCTAACACACCATGAAAGAGTTGTCCTCTAAAGACCTCTTTATGCTCCTAGCAAACTCAACAGAGGCTTGGTCATAAACTTTGAGGACAGAATGTTGAATACCTAAGGCTTGTATATTCGCTGTATGGGCAGGAGGCCAGATAGGCTTAGAACTAAAAGTCCAAGTTTCAAGGCCTGAAAGTTCACATTAAAATTTTGTAGCTGGCTTATCTCTGAAAACAGTCTTTCTGTAAAACACCCTTTTAATCAATTTGTTGCAAGCATCACTCAGGTTACTCCTGCTTAATACTTTATTTAAAAATTGCTTCTTTAATATTAGTTTGAATCAGGGTTGGTTTTCCTTTTTTGACCATAGACTTACTTGGCTTTCTCTTAGTCTTTTGTCTCATCCCTGATCTCATTTTTTCATCCACATCACTCCATTTCTATTAGCATATATGCTGCTATGAAAAAAAGTAAACTAACTAATGGTGACAGCCCTCCAGCAAAGACTGAGGGACTTTCTTGTCTCTCTGGCCAATTTCTTTTGTGGCTTTAGGAAAGTCACATATCTTGTCTTTCTCAGGTTTCCCATATGAAAACTGGAGGTAAAAATAAACACTGACATCCAGGAGAATGTGTTGTGTTTTACACTAAGAAGTCAGTCATCTCCAAATACAGGTTTACTCTGTGAGTTAATTAAAACCAAAGATGCTCTAATATTGTAGGTTAATTCAGCCTGCATGGTTGATACTGACCACATCACCAAGGGGAGAAATTATGCATTGAAATGAAGAGATGGAAAAGTATTAACCCCTTCTTGCTGTTAATAATAGTGTTATTTATTACTGTTTATTTTGTCCTTATTGATTGGGAAATAAAAAAAAAGAGAAATACCAAAATCTATCGCTGCTCTGTGCCAGCTGTAGCTGCAGCTGTGGATTTTGAGATGAAATTCAAGCTTCAGCCTTTCCCTGGGGCTGATGGACTTCTCCTTTCAAAGTAGGACACTTCTATCTGATGGCATTAACCATAAAATCCCCCATTTCAAGTCTATGATATCCTGAAGGACAACGGCTCATTTCATTTCTTATCAAGGAATCGGGCAGATCAGTCATATTTCCCGAATCAAATGACACTTTCAGAAAATTCATTTGAACCAAAAATGAGGTTTCCCCTCCACAGACTCCAATTAGTTTAAAAGTGGGTTTTCTGATGAAAATTCGTGAAATAACTGAGCTGTATAAAGGGAAAAAAAATCTATCTCTCTATATGTATGTCTCTAGCTATATGTACACATGCACAGTCACTGTGAAAGCCATCGCCGGAGTACTCTATCAAGCAGTATAAATCTTTAATTTTGGCGATCAGCGGTAACGGCGAAATACCTTAAGATCTCTCCTTGCTTCCTCCTCATTTTTCTTCCTCTCATCCTATCACTCCGTCTATTCCAGTGGGAGTGCATGCACTCATTTGCTCCCTAAGTACACAAAATTAGCTGCTTATCTGTTGATCTTCTTACATGATCCTTTAAAAATCCTTTCTCTGTATGTGTGTCCAAGGCCGCTTTTGCCTTCAGAGGAAGCCCAGACAAGCCAATCCTCAGCCTTTCCCTTACCCGCTCACAGGGGGCCTGGGCCTAATTAAATTGCTCTCAAAGACAAGAAGGGATGAATTTCCTTCTTTCCATCTCCCTTGTCACCCATTTAACTCAGCTGAGATCTGTTCATTCCTTTTTAGTTATGTTAAAATGGAAAGGGGGGAGCTTGGATTGAGGGGGACGTATGTGGAGAGAGGGAGGAAAGTAGGGGAGGAGGCAGCATGTGGGTTGCACTACGGAGATGCAGTATCTCAGGGACAAACAAAGAAGAAAAACCTGAGTAAATGGGTGATGAGTGCAAAAGTGCCAGAACAGGGTCCAGGTTTCTCTGGTTGGGTTTGGTTTGTTGTCCATTTTTGTACTCAAAATGGGGGAAAAAAGGTGGGATTTTAAAAAGAGAAAATATCTATGTGCATTTTTTCACATTTATGCATTCTTTCAGAGTGGTACTTGCTCCTTCCCCCACCCTTCCCAAGACCTTTCTCTGATGAATGAGGTGGCCTGGGAAATTAGGATAACCCTTGCCCACCTGTGTGGCATCACCCAGTAGGAGTAGAGCTGACTGTTTTGGCTCATCTGCAATCAGTTGCACTGGGAGAGTGATGAGGAAATCTGGGGCAGTGAGGGCTGCTGCAGTGGAGGTGCCAGTGCCTGAGGAAGGACAGCTCTGGTGCTGCCAACTCCAGGGTCCCCATGTGAGATGAAGGCTGGTGAAGGCCTGGGAAAAGCCAAGCAATTAGCCTTTGAAGGTCATCCAAAGTTGTTGGCTTTTTCCTTTATTTTTTCCTTTTCCCTCCTCTCTCTTCTCTCTGCTGTATCCTCCTCTTCCATCACCCAAACCCCAAACACATCTGAGGAAGCCATTCAATTAAATCTCTCCTTGCTCCAGCTGGCTCCCGAGTGAAAGGTCAGCCGCGTCCAGGAGGGAGAGGTGTGTGCAAGGAGGAGCTGGAGTCAGTGCTGCTACTGCAGCCATCTCTGTCTTTCCCCTCACCTCCCTCCCCTCCCCTCACTCCCTCCCCTCACCTCCCCTCTTTAATGATACCCAATGGTCAATCACTCCCCAGCAGAGAGAGAGATGCCCTGAAGCATCATTGTGGTCGGGAGCGATCGATCAAGTTTTTTAAAAAAAGATGATAATGATAACCCGTGGACATAATGTCAGTGAGTTTGCAGTGCCTCTTGGAGGCTGCCTGAGCTCTGGCTGCCAGCACCAAGGAAAAGCTTGAAGGGGCCCGAGAAAGCCTCTTCCCCCCACTGAGCCCACTTAGTCCTGCCTTAAAGACAGCTAATTAGACCGAGGGCTGCTATGTCTGCTTACACTGGTGGGGGAGAGCGGGACTGAGGAGGGCCTCACACCAATGGCAAGCAGGGTTAGAGCAACCTTTGTTTTAAAAAGGCTTCAAGTTAACTGGAGGTAATCATGGAGAGAGAGGGCTATAAATAATACATACCTGCACTACGCGACCTGGATGCAAGCCCTCATAAGAATACTGCGGCATGCAACCACGATCCACTGCTTGCTACCCCTCTTGCTCTTCAGGGCCTTTATTTTAAGACAGATTAGTGCTTTGTATTGCCAGGCAGATAGAAGTAATCACTGGCCCACACCTGAGACAGAGATCTGAAAATCACCAGGAGGTACTTATCAACATGCGATCTGAGCACTGGTGGATGTGTACAGACCTTTTAAAATTCTATTAGTATATGTCTGAGTAGATTGCAGGAAAAATACAAACAGTTTTCTAAGGAAAAACTGTCAGTCTCTCTCCCTAAATCTCCTACCCTGCAGCCTAAGCATGGACTTCTGTTTTTATGGATAAATGTGATTTGTCTTTTAACTGTCGAGATTACACACTCACCAGAAGGACTGCAGACCCTGCTTGGAAGAGGAAATCTTCCCTTTATCCCAGTGTACACTTTTATCAGCAAAATAATAATCAAACCTTGGGGCCCTCTGTCCTTTCCTTCCACTGAGGAGATACAGGACAAACAACTCCATAGCAATAATTTCCCATCCCAACCCAGAGAATTTTTGTTGTTGTTGTCATGTTATTTTCTGCATCATTTGACGAACAAAACTACATTTTCCTCTGCACCTATTAAACTATTTGATGCCTTTTATTCTGCAGCATAATTGGGAAAGCAATCATGTGATAAAATCTAAGTTTGTTGTGAAATAAAATAAGTGATGTTGAAAACATCCAAATGATGTTGTCCAAGAAAGTTTCTCAGATGCTCTGTTCATTTAGAGAAATGCTGCTGCTACTCTTCCTTCCTCCCCACCCAACACTCTGGGGAGCAAATCTTTGAATAGTAGAAGGTGGTTGTAACAAACATAACAGTAAGGACTCCTGATTCTGGCATTAGCTTTCTCTTGCAGTGCTAAAAGGGTGGGTATCACAGTATCACTAAGGTTGGAAGAGATCTCAAAGATCATCAAGTCCAACCTGTCACCACAGACCTCATGACTAGACCATGGCACCAAGTGCCATGTCCAATCCCCTCTTGTAGCCACTGCTGAAATAGCATGATCTGAAATAGGATGCTTGTCTTGTTCCTTCCAAAGGTTCTGTATATGTGAAATTTGGATCTGTTAATGTGCTTGAACTGGTATAGAAAAGCTGCCAGGGCTGGGTATTACCATGCACTAAGAAGGATTGAAGACTTTAAGATAAACATGCAGAGCATTTGATGCCATTTGGTAGTCTGCATTAAAGAACCGTGAAATGTTCACATGGATTTTCTTAATGAAACACTCTTTGTTTTAATTAAAAACAGAGGTGTGATTTCAGAGGGGATGATGAAAATTGGTCTGACCAATTTGAGAACCAGCAGATGATAGGCAGCAACTTTGTCCCTACATTCAGCTTTATTAGAGAGGCTGGTTTTATCTGGAACAGTGGTCACGACGTTTAATTGTATTTTGTTCCCAAGCCGGTGCATCAACACAAACCCTCCATGCCATTATACCTATGAAAGTTTAGAGTGTACATTGGAAATGTGTGGGAGTCCATGCTTTAACATATTGAAATCTAAGTAATGTGGTAGCTAGATGCTGAGTCACACAATCACTAAGCTTGGAGGAAACCTCAAAGATCATCAGTAACACAAAGATAGCATTGCAGTAGGTACTACTTGTTTGTGGGGGGCATAAGGAAGAACTTCTTTCATTGTGAGGATGACAAAATACGGAATGGGCTGCCCAGAGCAGTTGTGGAGCATCATCTGGGCATTCAAAACCTGCACGGATGTGTTCCTGTGTGACCTGCTCTAGGTGAGCCTGCTCTGGCAGGGGGTTGGACTGGATGATCTTTTGAGGTCCCTTCCAACCCCTAAGATTCTGTGAAGATGGGCTTTATTTCTGGATAAACTGTTATAATCTCAATTTTCCTATAGGGACAAAAGGCTTTTTCATACGCAGGAACCAGTTAGCTGTGAATAATGATGTTGTTCATAAGGTCAATGATGACATAGCTTTTAACCATCAGTGACAGTTTATCATGTGTAAGTCTGTTCCAGGGAGATTCCTTGAAGCAAGAAACCCAGTAAAGAAGAGGGAAATTAAGTGCTCAGGAAAGCCTAGGTAACCTGTTGAAAAGAAGGACTTTTCTCCTTAATGAAGTTTGTAGAACTGCAGGTGAGCTGCAAAGCATTTCTCCTTTCTCCTGCTTCCTCTCTCATTCCCTAGATCTTCACTGTGAAGAGCTGATAGATGATCATGAGCCAGGCACAGGTTAAAAGGGTGGAAATGTTTGGGTCTTCCAATCCAGTACTGGGGGTTCAGGCTTAGTTTTTGCTCTTGAATCCCTTGGTAACTTCCTGTATTGTAACAGGTACAGTAACTTAAACAGTCCTTGAATCCCTGTATTATACTTCAGCTTATTTTTGCTGTTAATGAACTTCGAGGTCTTCAGATGTTAAATTCTGAAGACTTGTGCAAAGGCCACTGAACAACTTCCATTGGGCTCTGCTACAATGTACTTGTTAAGATTTTATTATCAGAAGTAGATGTAGAAAAGTAAGCATGTTTTCCTTCTAGACTAATCCCATTTGCTATAGCCAAACTACTAGACCAGGGAGCAAAGAGACCACACACACGAGCAGCCACTGACTCCCTATTAAGCTTCTGAACAGCACATGCTGCCAGATACCACTGAATTGTTTCATGCACTACTCACCCCCACTTGGCAATGCAAAGTAACACATTAGCTACGTTAGAAACATCATAAAGTGGTGCAACTAGAAGTACAAAATCTACAGGTGTGTTTTTGTGTTAAACACCAAACAGTCTGCACAGCCACAGACTGCAGCTTAAATGTGTGGTGAGGAAGGAGACCTTCATGACTCAACTGAGAGCTTTGGCTTAAGCTTCAGAACAAGAAGAGAGTTTATGCCTTTGGAAGAGGGGCAGGCCACTCAGGGGGAACTATAAAAATGTGGTGTGGTACTGTGGGGAGAAAATTAAAAGAACCAAAGCCCAGCTTGAATTTAATCTGGCTACTGCTGTGAAGGACATTATTTTTTTTTTCCCTGTAAATACATCAACAGCAGAAGGAGAGTTAAGGAGAATCTCTATCCTTTAATGGACAAGGGAGAAAACCCAATGAGAAAAGGTGAGGAGAGGTACTTCATGACTACTTTGCCTCAGCCTTTACTAGTTTTCCAGGTACCCAGCCCACTGAGCTAAAAGGCAGGGAAGGGGCAGGAATGAGGTCCCTATGCTTCAAGGAGAAATGGTTAGAGACCTGCTACAGCATTTAAGCACAAAACAGTCTATGACACTAGATGGGATCCACCCAAAGTGCTGAAGGAGCTGGTGGAAGTGCTAGCTAAGCCACTCCATGTGCTTTTTCCTGCAGCAGTCCTGGCTATCCATGAGGTCCCAGAAGACTGCAGGTTAGCAGATGTGCCACCTTTGTACAAGAAGGGCTGGAAGGAGGATCCAGGAGTCTATGAAGACCTTGAGGTGCTGGAGCATGTCCAAAGAAGAGCAAATAAGCTGCTGAAGGGCCTTCTGCACAAGTCTTTTGAGGAATGGCTGAGGCAACTGGAATTGTTTAGCCTTCAGAAGAAGAGGCTGAGGGTAGACCTCATTGCCCTCTACAATTGCCTGGGAGGAAGCTGGAGTGAGGTGGGAGTCAATCTCTTCTCATGTGTGACGAGTGACAGGACAAGAAGAAACAAGCTCAAGTTGTGCCAGGGGAGGTTCAGGCTGGGTATTTGTTGCAGTTTGGGCTGGGTGCCCTCTGCTACATGAGGTGCTTCCTGTGTCCAGAGGTCCAGCCCAGTGGGTGGGCACAGGAAACTAGGTATTTCTACCATAATTCTCTGCACCACCACTATAAGATCCAGTGCGAGGTCTGGCACCTCCTCTTTCTTCCTCGCCGTCACCCGGTAACTGGGGGAGATGTTGTCTCCCGGCCATGGGCCTGGCTAGGCCCAAGGCCACGGGGGGATGGGCAGTCTCAGATCTGGCCAGCTGAGACTAGCCTAGCAGTGGGGAGGGGGGAAGAAGGAGCCCTGGGGGTCTTGGATGTACCCCCAGGTGGGGATGGAATCTTCCTGGGTATGTTTTGGGATTTTCTTTTGTCACTGTGCTTCTGTTTCTCTGTAAACATTCACTGCTTTTTTTTTCATTTAAACTTTCCATCACTTTTGCAATCCATTTGTCTGAGTTGTTATTTTTGCCGGTGGTGGGGAGGGGGGCTGCTCAACCCACTACAGCATGAAGAAAAGTTTCTTCATAGAACGAGTTAACAAGCATTGGAGCAGACTGCTCAGGGAAGCATTTGAGACTGTTTCTTCCTGCTTTTAAAGACTTGTGAAAGCTTCCTCTCCAACACAATGAGTAAGATATTTCACTGTTCTCTTCATGAAACTAGGCTACTAGCTGCTGTTGCAACAATAAATAAATTCAGACAGTGGTACCTCTCATTGCTATACCTTTGATTTTTTTTAATTTTACTTTTTTGCTACTTTATTTCTGCTGTACTGAACCAAAAAGTGCATTTTGCAGACTAACATCTAAAACATTTTTCCTCTTTCCTCCTTTATTCCTACCTCTGGTTTTATCTCATGTTATCTTCAGACCCTTTGGCACTGTCTAACACACTGTTCAGTTTTCAGAGAAGTAAGAGGGTGTGAGGTAATGTATGAGGACATTTGGTTTCCATTTGGCTACAAAACATCCCAGGAAAAAAAAATGAATTAACCTTAGCACTGGTACAACATTTTCTATGCATTGAATTTGCAAATTATTCACCCAAATATTGAATTGAGTACTTACTGTCTGGAAAGATAACAGATGTTCAACCCTAAAATACAGGGCTTTTTCTCATTAAAAGTAATTTTGCTATTGCATTGCTTGCACAGTATAACACAAGTGATGCAGACATGTGGCATGCTTAATGCAGAAAGGGCTTTTAAAAAGTGGTGGTAAGAAGGCCTCATAGTGTTTCATATTTATTTCCTCAGGCTGATTTTATGTCAGATTTACTCAGATTTAGAACCAGTCCTCTCCGCCCAATGCCCAGGCTGTCAAAATACAACACAAAGCAAAAAATACTCTCCCAACCCCCCCAAAAATCTCTCTAAACACATTTAATCTTGTACATTTAGCAAGTAATTTTGATTGCAGTAATACCTAAACTGTACAGTGCAAGCTTTTGTATGATTTCAATAGGATCAAGTTAGGGGTTTGATGCTGTATACTATGGACAAGTATCACAGCATCAGAGAATCACAGAAGGTTAGGGTCTGGAAGGGACTTTGAAAGACCATCCAGTCCAACCCCCCTGCCAGAGCAGGATCACCTAGACCAGATCACACAGGAACACATTGAGGTAGGTTTTGAATTATCTCCAAAGAGGGAGACTCCACAGCCCCCCTGGGCAGCCTCTTCCAGTGTTCTGTCAACCTCACAGGGAAAAAAACTTTCTTCAGGTTTCCATGGAACTTCCTATGCCTCAACTTCTACCCATTGCCCCTTGTCATATCTTTTGGCATCACCAAGCAGAGCCCAGCTCCATCCTCTTGGTGCTCAAACTTCATGTCTTTATAAATGTTGAGTTCATCTCTTAGTCTTTTCTTCTTCAAGCTAAAAAGCCTCAGCTCCCTCATTCTCTCTTTGTAAGGAAAATGTTCCATTCCCTTAATCATCCTTGTGGCTCTGTGCTGGACTCTTTCGAGCAGTTCCCTGAGGTGGTTCTTGAACTGAGGGGCTCAGAACTAGACACAATCTGGGCTGTTCTGACATGTTTGTCAGAAAGCTGTGATGTCTTAGAAAACCCAAATCCCATCTCAAACCACACTGACTGAGCTAAGCAATGTATGCACACATTCATTGATTTGCTTCTGTGATCAACATCATGTGAACCTCTTTGTTCTAGCAAGCCAAGTATCATTGGTTTCGGTCAAAACTTGAAAGGGTCTTTAAAAACAAAGGCAGATAAAAAGAACCCCAAAATCCAAAACTAAACATCAAGCTCTTTCAAAATTGAACTGCAGATGAATATTTGCAGAAATTGTGCCCCTACTGTGGGCCAAGAACTGTGGAGTGTGCTGTGGGTGGCAAAGGAGAAGACTCAGTGCCAAATCCATGCTGCCCTGCTTCTCTCCATAGTTGCTGCTGAAGGGCGGTGCAGAGTGAAGGGCTGTGTGTTGCACCCTGGGATAGGACTAGGGGCAATGGATAGAAACTCCAGCACAGGAAGTTTCACCTCAATATGAGGAGGAAGTTCTTCACTGTGAGGGTCACAGAGTACTGGAACAGGCTGCCTGGAGAGGTTGTGGAGTCTCCTTCTCTGGAGACTTTCCAGCCCTGTCCGGATGTGTTCCTGTGTGACCTGTGCTGGATTCTATGGCCCTGCTCTGGTAGGAGGGTTGGACTTGATGATCTCCTGAGATCCCTTCCATCCCCTAACATCCTGTGATCATGTGAGCATGGTCAGTGTTGTCTTATTGCCCTGGTATGGACACCACACCAATGGGTCCTTAAGATGTGGTGAGGGTCACTTCCAGATGTAATCTTCAAACTGTAGGCATCCAGTTCATACTTCAGTATGTCTGCAAAGTCCAGGCTTGTTCCCTTTTTGGAAAGTCAAAGGTGTTGTAACTACTCTCTTCTGGTCTTCATTGCCTAATTCAATGATAAGTTAAGTATGTTTGTACATTTACAGTGCCATATATAAATGATCATTGCATTAAGCATTTATAGAGAATTTTACTCTTTAAGGTTCCCAAACCACTTTAAGAATTTAAAACCAATGTAAATGATAAAAAGGGATAGATCTGGTTGAACTACTTGTAATGAATAATTAATGTGACAAATTTATTTCTACTTTTTTTCCTCCTATTTGCAAATTATCCAAGTGCCGACAAGAATTCTTTTGTTCATCACTTGAAGTTATTTGATTAATAGTTTAGGCAAGGAATTTCATAGTATCATAGTATCAGTCAGGGTTGGGAGGGACCACAAGGATCATTTAGTTCCAACCCCCCTGCCATGGGCAGGGACATCCCACACTAGATCAGGCTGGCCAGAGCCTCATCCAGCCTGGGCTTCAACACCTCCAGGGACAGGGCCCCAACCACCTCCCTGGACAACCCATTCCAGGGCATCACCACTCTCGTGGTGAAGAACTTCCTCCTCACGTCCAGCCTGAATCTCCCCACCTCCAGCTTCATTCCATTCCCCCTAGTCCTAGCACTACCTGAGATCCTGAGAAGTCCCTCCCCAGCCTTCTTGTAGGCCTCCTTCAGATACTGGAAGGCCACAAATAGGTCACCTCTGAGCCTTCTCTTCTCCAGACTCAACAGCCCAACTCTTTCAGTTTGTCCTCATAGGAGAGGTGCTCCAGCCTTCTGATCATCCTTGTGGCGCTTCTCTGGACACCTTCCAGTACGTCCATATCCGTCTTGTAATAGGGGCTGCAGAACTGGAGGCAGTACTCCAGGTGGGGTCTCAGCAGAGCTGAGTAGAGGGGGAGAATCCCCTCCCTTGACCTGCTGGCCACACTTCTCCTGATGCAGCCCAGGATCTGATTGGCTTTCCGGGCTGCAAGTGCACATTGAGAGCTCCTGTTGAGCTTCTCCTCCACCAGCACCCCCAAGTCTCTCTCCTCCAGGCTGCTCTCCAGCCAGTCCCTGCCCAGCCTGGATTTGTGCCTGGGGTTGCCTCGACCCAGGTGCAGGACCCTGCACTTGGTCTTGTTGAAGCTCATGAGGTTGGCTTGTGCCCACCTCTCCAGCCTGTCCAGGTCCCTCTGGATGGCATCCCTTCCCTCTAGCCTGTCTGCTGCACCACACAGCTTGGTGTCATCAGCAAACTTGCTGAGGGTGCACTCAGTGCCACTGTCCATGGCACCCACAAAGATGTTGAACAAGCCTGGTCCCAGGACTGATCCCTGAGGGACTCTGCTTGTCCCTGGCCTCCACTGGGACATGGACCCATTGACAGCCACTCTTTGGGTGCAGCCATCAAGCCAGTTCTTTATCCATTTCAGTCTACAGATTGCCTGCAAACTGTTTCACAGGGCAGTTATGTCATACATTATCTATTTATAGTTGATGGTTTCACCTGCAAGATAATGCCCTGCTGTAAAGGAAGTAATTTTATTTCTTTGCATGGTTTGACTAACTGTTAGAAATCACATTTGGATTATCATTTGTAAACAGAACTAGAGGGTGGCTCAGACTAAGGAAACCTTGAAAAAGCCTGGGAAATCATCCTTAGCTGGACAGTAAAATGTAGTCCTTCTTGACAGCTTCCTTGACACCAGGCTAGGATGAACTTGAAGGACATTTCAAGGGAGGAGGACAACTGACAATTTTCTGTTTTTCTAGATCAAAGATGAAGAATTTGAAGCCAAGCCTAGGTGAGATTTAAGTTAGCAGGATGTAAGCTGGTAGTAATATCTTGTCAGGCATCATCTGACAGGCTGTTAATGATTTCTGTTGACCGTCTCACTGAGAGCCAAAACAGTTACTGAAAAGCTGCTAGAGGTGCCTTATACTGAGGAGCTTAGTAACAATAAAAGGAAATAGTGGCAAATGTGTACTTGTGTGTTTACACCTCTCCATGTGCATGAATTACAACCAGGACATGAGACATGCCACAAAATCAAGTGATAAGGGACATATTGCATTGTAAAAAACATTGAAAACTCATATTCAAACATCTTGGTAATAAGTTAGCAGAGGCAGTACTGATATATATGTTATTTATTTATATATATATATATATATAAATGTTATACAGAATCACCAAGGTTGGAAGAGACATCAAAGATCATCAAGTCCAACCTGTCACCACAGACCTCATGACTAGACCATGGCACCAAGTGCCACATCCAATCCCCTCTTGAACATCTCCAGCTATGGTGACTCCACCACCTCCCTGAGCAGCACATTCCAAGGGCAAATGACTCTCTCTGTGAAGAACTTTCTCCTCACCTCCAGCCTAAACTTCCCCTGGTGCAGCATGAGACTGCCCTCTTATTCTGGTATTTCTGAAATTTGGCCAGATGTCATAGTGCTGAGAGGGGTTAAATTTTGTGATCCTCTTAATAACTAAGGAAAAAGGATTGTAGATGGACTGTAGCATCAAATATGTCACATGTTGAAGAGTAAAATGCAATCAACTAATAGGAACTTAGTATTACTGAGTCAAGGCTGAGGGAGCTGGGGTTGTTTACCCTGGAGAAGAGGAGACTCAGGGGTGACCTTATTGCTCTCTACAACTACCTGAAGGGAGGTTGTAGCCAGGCAGAGGTTGGTCTCTTCTCCCAGGCAGCCAGCACCAGAACAAGAGGACACAGTCTCAGGCTGCACCAGGGGAGGTTTAAGCTGGATGTTAGGAAGAAGTTCTCTACAGAGAGAGTGATTGCTCATTGGAATGGGCTGCCCGGGGAGGTGGTGGAGTCACCATCATTGGAGGTGTTCATGTGGAGACTTGAGGGGGTGCTTGGTGCCATGGTTTAGTTGTTTAGGTGAGTTGGATTGCTTGATGGGTTGGACGTGATGATCTTGAAGGTGTCTTCCAACCTGGTATATTGTATATTGTATAAGATATATCTACAGGTAGGGTATCTGTCTCTGCTGCAGAGAAAAAACAACCTTGTAGATAGTCAGATGTGCTGCTCTTTCCACATATGTCTTTCAGTTTTGGGGAGAAAAAAATCCCTCTGTTGTCATATTAAAGTTTAAGATGAGGAATATTTTCTGAGATTTCTGTTTGCTGATGTCAGGATTCCCTAAAGCTTCTAAGAATAATAGCAGAAAATCTCAGCATGTAGGGATTCACTTTTTTATAAAGAAGCTCAAAACTGAACATCACTCTGATGGCCAAAGAGATAAGTGTTGTCCCCCAGTGACTACCAAGCAAGAAGTTAAGGACTAAGGAAGCATAGCCAGCAGGTCAAGGGAAGTGATTCTCCCCCTCTACTCTGCTCTGGTGAGACCCCACCTGGAGTACTGCATCCAGTTCTGGAGCTTCTATTACAGGGTGGATCTGGACATGCTGGAGTGGGTCCAGAGAAGGCCCATGAGGATGATTAGAGGGCTGGAGGTTCTCTCCTGTGAGGACAGACTGAGAGAGTGGGGGCTGTTCAGTCTGCAGAATAGAAGGCTCCAAGGAGACCTTATTGTAGCCTTCCAGTATCTTAAGAGGGCTGACAAAAGAGCTGGGGAGGGACTTTTTAGGGTGTCAGGTAGGATAGGACTAGGGGGAATGGAACAAAACTAGAAATGTGTGGATTCATACTGGATATTAGGAAGAAGTTCTTCCCCATGAGGGTGGTGAGATATTGGAAGAGGTTGCCCAGGGAGGTGGTAGAAGCCTCATGTCTGGAGGCTTTTAAGGCCAGGCTGGATGTGTCTCTGAGCAACCTGATGTAGTGTGAGGTGTTCCTGCCCATGGCAGTGGGATTGGAACTAGATGATGCTTGAGGTGCCTTCCAACCCTAACAATTCTATGACTAGTGATCACAACCTGCTTATATTTACTCTATCAATATGAGCTGTGCATAACACCAAGTAAGCATACTTAGATGTGCTAGAGGGCCAGTTTATCCAAGCTTGAATCAGTTAGCATAGCTGAGCAAGAGCGTAAAGTTTAATTAGGAAGCATTAATGAATCCTGGGAATTGTTCAAGGACATAAACTTGCACACAAAAATGTACAGTAGTCAAAATCCCTGATTAAAACACATTAAAATTATCAAGCATCAAGAATGGAGAAAAGAGAGAATAAGTTCTATACTGAGACTCCTAAGTAACTGATGGAAGAAATTAACAACTTTGTTAAACATCAATGGCCAATATGGTTAAAAACAACAAGAAGGCAATTTAACAACATTTTAGCATCAAAAAAGAATCTTAGGTCAAACATAGTTCCAGTGAAGATGCAGATGGTGGAAATCATAAATAATGATGCAGAAAAGGCAGAAATATTTAATAAATATTTCTGTTCTGCACTTGGAATGAAGCAGGAGGATGTATCCATCCCATATGATGTTATGGATGGAAATGAAAGTTTGCCATCTGTAACAAAGAAAGAGGTAAGGCAGCAACTGCTAAAATGGAACATATTCATACCAACAGGCTTAGATTATTTTAGACCTGGGAGTCTTAAAGGAAGTAGCTAAGAAACTAAATTTAGCCACCTTATCAAAATGTAGAAAATGGAGGTATCAATCTTGCCCAGTTGTTTTTAAGGCACCTAACGTCCCTTCTGTGGGAGACTAGTGGAATACCTCTGCCCACCACACAATGCAAAGCAAGCCTCACTGAACAACCACCAAACTTTTCTCATCTCTGCTTACAGTGTAGGGTGCTCCTTAGACTGATACAAACACAGTGCTGCCAATAGTATTTTAGGCTTTCTCCAAGTTGCTTTCTTTAGGAATACACACCATCCTCTTAAAAAGCAAGCAAACAAATAAGGGCCCCAAGCAATCTAGAACAACTTGCAGTATACAGGATTAAAAAGTCACATTAAATGGATTTAAAACTGCCCTAGCCACAGATTTCAAAGTGGAGCTGTTAATAAAGAAACATCAGTGAGTTGCGACATAGCTGGTGATGCTGACTGTGGATCAAGGTTTGATCCAGTGCTGTTCAGTAATTTTGCCAACATTTAGGTAAGGTTTTGGTGAAAACAAATTTGGATACCACATATTAATAAGAAAGATGAGCTACTTTTATAAGCTGATTTGAATTGCCTGGTCTGTGAGCTATTTTTGTAAACTGATTTGAGTTGCCTGGTTAACACTCAAGGACCAGCATAATATGTTTCAACACAGCCCAAACTGAATACATTAAGGAGGAACACTTAGGGAGACTAGCTCTGAAAATAGTGGCTCAGAAAAGGGCATTGATGTGCCTTCAGAAATTTTTACAACATGAGCTCACACTGCAATTGATTCTTAGGGAAGCTTAACAATCACACAAGGTCACACAGAATACATTCCATAGGAAGGGACCTGAAAGCTTATCCAGTTCAACCCTTGACCCAGCACCGCAAGGTCAACACTAAACCCTGTTGTTGGTTGACTGGGAGAAGAGACCAAGCCCCACCCTGTCTACAACCTCCCTTCAGGTAGGTGTAGACAGCAAGAAGGTCTCCCCTGAGCCTCCTCTTCTCCAGGCTAAGCAACCCCAGCTCCCTCAGTCTCTCCTCATAGGGCTTGTGTTCCAAACCCCTCACCAACTTTGTTGCCCTTCTCTGGACATGTTCCAGCAAGTCAATATCCTTCCTAAACTGAGGGCCCCAGAACTGGACACAGGACTCAAGGTGCGGCCTAACCAGTGCAGTGTACAGGGGCAGAATGACCTCCCTGCTCCTGCTGGCCACACTGTTCCTGATGCAGGCCAGGATGCCATTGGCCCTCTTGGCTGCCTGGGCACACTGCAGGCTCATGTTCAGCCTACAGCATTCTGTGATAGAATTCAGAGCTGTGGACTCTGCAGCTCTCATGAAGTTGGAATTGGGAATGATAGATTCATCTCTAACCAAAGGGAGAGGGGAAATGGTAGAACAGCTATGGTTGACATATGGGCAAGGCATAGGAAGATTTTAGTAAAATCACAATGAAGACTTGAAATAATAAGATATGGGACAGGTTTTCGATATGTTTAATATCTCTTTTTGAAACTGTACAGTGCGTTGACAAAGAAGTGACTGCTTCATTGTTTCAAAGGAAGAAATGTTGTGGATTAAAGGCATAACCTTCTTTGTCAGGATGGAAGCTACTTCATGTGGATGCTTCTGTTAGCAGAAGACTCATAGGAGCTTCTAGGAATTCCAGTATCTGATGTCAGTGGAGAGTTGCAGAACCAGCTAAAAAATTTTTGCAATGTGTGTACAGACAGCCAGTGTTTAGCTGTTACAAAGGGGAAATGTTCCAAACCCATGAGAGTGGACAAATTTTAGTGTTCACCTGCTATCTGTGTGAGGACAGGCTTCAAGAGTGTTTCTGAGCTAAACCCCATTAAGCTTATCTGAACATTACTGGAGTCACTCAAATGAGAGACCGATGTTAGAGGAGAAGCAGGCCTCGAATATAGTTTGTGTTTAACAGTGTATCCTTTTTTTGTGTGATCAAGGAGCCATCTGTCTTCAAGGCGAGACTTTATGGCCTCCATATTCTTCTGAAGCCAAACACAAGTTCATGCAAACTAGAAGATGTGAGGGAAAGGGAAGCAAAAAGCCCAAGTTCATAAACGTCCATCAAATTGAAATTTGTAGCTGACTTGGAGCCATACTAATCATAGCTTCTCATTAGCTTGAACTGCAGGCAAAACTTGTTCCCATCTTCTTGTAAAAGATTACAGAGCTACACCAACCGCAGCAGAACTTAGACCATACAGTTAGAAATGATGGGACTCGTCCATACTTCAAGTGAGTTCAAAATGTGTCTCCAAAATAGTGTACCTTGCAGCTCTCAGAAAATCACATTATTCTCTTGTGCTTCAGAACATAGCACAGCTACAGTAGAGTCTCCTAGTCTTTGATCTCAGACCCACAGTTGGATGAGCAAAGAAAGTTAACCCTTAAACACAGGGGTAACTTGTTTTGCTGAGTCTGGACTCCAGCTAGCTGGCAAATTGAAGTTAGACTGTCAAACACTGCTTTTAGCTCTTTTAGGAAGAAGCTGCAAGCTGTGGAAAGCTAGCTGCCCCTTTAAAAGAAATGTTTGGGGAAATTCTGAAGAGCAGCTATTTTCTTGCTGAGCAAAATGGAGACAGGTTAAAAAGTCCAGCATGCAGCTGAACATAATGGAGAATGTGTAGGAGCCACTGTGTGACACTGGTTATGCAGCAGCAGTTGATGTTCTAGAATAATATCTTGTCTGAGTCATAGCAGCATAATCATTGCCTAGGTGTGGAGATTTACAGTAACAATTTGGCTCTTCAAATGATTCACTGCGTGGCCCATAGCAAACTACTTAATTTGGTCTTTCAATTTCCTTGGCTATGGAATAGAGATAATTGTATTTCTGGAGCTTTATAAACACTTTGGGATCTGCAGCTGCAAAGCACATAAAAGTGCTAAGCAGCTATACTACATTCTCCACCCCCCCCTAGTTAAGACACATCCAAGGCCAGCATCACCCAGTTTTCATTGTGCAGGTAGTCTACCTGAAACTGCCAGAGTAAAAACTGGTCTGGAGTAAATGTATAGAAAGAGTGTCTTTGTTATCACCTTCATTATTTTGTTTGTTAGGCATTTTTCCTTCCCTATTTTTATTTTTACTCAATGCTAAATGCTTTAATCAACTCTCTCCGTTTTTCAGTAGGAGTAAATACGCCAGTGCTGATGGTAAATATGGGAGTGTTGATCTCCTGGATGGCAGGGAGGCTCTTCAGAGGGACCTGGACAGGATGGATCAATGGGCTGATGCCAATCACAAGGGCTGTAATAAGGTCAAGTGCTGGGTCCTGCGCTTGGGTCACAACAACCCCATGAAATGCTACAGGCTTGGAGCCGAATGGCAGGAAAGCTGCTCAGCAGAAAAGGACCTGGGGGTGCTAGTTGATAGGTGGCTGAACATGAGCCTCAGTGTGCCTCGGTGTCTGAGAAGCCCATGGCATTCTGGCCTGCATCAGCAACAGTGTGGCTGGCAGGTCTAGAGAGGTGATTGTCCCACTGTACTCAGCATTGGTGAGACCACACCTTGAGTACTGTGTTCAGTTTTGTGCACCACAATATGAGAGACATGAGGTGCTGGAGCATGAAGCTTGAGAACAAGTCTTATGAAGAGTGGTTGAGGCAGGTTCAGTTGCTTAGTCTGAGGTAAAGAAGGATGAGGGGGACTTGCTCTCTATAGCTACCCCAAAGGAAGTTGGAATGAGGTGGGTGTTGGTCTCTTCTCACATGCAACAAGTGACAGGACAAGAGGAAATTCTTTCAAGTTATGCCAGGGAAGGTTTAGATTGGATATTAGAAGAAACTTCTTCACTGAGAGGGTTATCAAAGACTGGAATAGGCTGCCCAAGAAAGTGGTTGAATCCTTGTCTCTGGATATATTTGAAAGCTGTCTAGATGTGATGCTCAAAGATGTGGTTTAGTAGCAGCTCTGGTGGACTTAGATAATGATTGGACTTGGTCTTAAAGGTCTTTTCCAACCATAGTGATTCCTTGATTCTGTGACATGTAGCTGCTGCTGCAATGCAAGATGTGCTTGGAATAGAAGCAAGCCAACCAGAAATCATACTGTTGCCATTGACAGCAGCCACATATTTTGGCTATAGTTTGGGTGCATACAGGTAGCAGGTGCTCCACCATCATCAGATGAATGTTTCCAGGATAAAACACTAACAGCAAATTGTGATTTTTAATTTAATCATTAAACAGTGCTTTGGGACAGAGCCAAGAATAGTGTGGAGTTTTAATTTAATGACACCACCTATTTCATTCCAGTGCACTTCCTTTATTCAAAACACATACTATACTCTGTAGAGTGTCATTATGTTAGGAGTTGTCAGTAGCTAAGGACTCTCCTCTACCTCCCACCCTTTCACAGAATCATGGGATATATTGGCTTGGAAGAGACCTCAAAGACCATCCAGTTCAACCTTTGACCCAGCACTTCTTGGCACTTCCTCCTCTTCCTCCAGGCAGAGGCTCATGCATGATGATCAACTCACAGCTTTGACACCAGAGACATTGCTATACAAGGACATTTGCTGCACTGCTCTGGATTTCACCAGCCCCTCTGCAGTCATCACCTGAGTCTGTTCCAGGGAAGAGTGCTAGAAGGAAAAGAAAGATTATGTGTTAATCAAAGCTGAATAATTCTATATTCACCATTTGCCTGTCCCCTGTTGAGTGCACATTACTCTTTGCTGAAATGTCTGTATTTTATCTGAAGAGAAAATGGTTCTAGAAAACTCTTGCTAGTGTCATTGGTTTGCTGTACCTTCTCAAACACTCTCAGACAGCTATAGTCAGTGGAAAAAGATAAATCCTTCTTTCCCCAGAGAGAAAAAGGAAAATGAGAGTGTTTTGATTCAATGTGATTTCCATGATAGAATCCCAGAACATAGAATTGTTTTGGTTGAAAAAGGCCATTAAGTTCATCCAATCCAACTGTCCACCTGGCACTGCTAAGTCCATCAATAAGCCGTGTCCCGAAGTGCCACATCTACATGTCTTTAAAAGCCTCCAGGGATGCTGACTCTGCCACTTCCCTTGGCAACCTCTTCCAAGGCTTAACAACCCTTTCAGTGAAGAAATTTTTAAATAATATCCAATCTAAACCTCTTCTGGCACAAGCTGAAGTAATTTCCTCTCAGCCTGTCACTTGTTACTTGGGAAAAGAGACAGACCCCCCACACACCTCTTTGCAACCTCCTTTCAGGTAGTTGTAGAGAGTGATAATGTTTCCCCTCAGCCTCCTTTTCTCCACACTAAACACCCCCAGTCTTTTCAGTTGCTCCTCAGAAGAGTTGTTGTCTTGGCCCTTCATCAGCTTTGGATGCTGTTCAGAACCTTAATGTCTTTCTTGTAGTCAGGGACCAAAAACTGGATACAGTATTCAAGATGCAGCTTTACCAGTGCTGAGCACAGAGGGACAATCACTTTCTGGGTCCTGCTGACCACATTATTTCTAATACAATCCAGGATGCTTTTGGTTTTCTTGGCCACTTGGGCATGCTGCTTACTCTTGACTAACTCACCCAGCTCCTTTTCCTTCAGACAGCTTTGCATCCATTCTCCCACAAACCTGTAGCATTTCATGGGGTGGTTGTGACCAGCACATAGCCCCACTGAATATCATACAATTGTCCTTGCCCTATTGATTCAGCCTGGCCATATCCCTCCACAGACCCTCCTTACATTCAAGCAGATTGATGCTTTTGCCTGACTTGGTGCTGTCTGCAAACTTACTGAGGGTGTACTCAAACCCCTCATGCAGGTAATTGATAAAGATATTAAAGAGAGCTGGCCCCAACAGCAAGCCTTGGGGAACATCAGTTGTGACCAGATGGCCAGAATTGAACTCCATTCAGCACCACAACTCCTTGGGCCCAGCTACCCAGCCAGTTTTAAGTGTCCACCCACCCACGCTGTGAGCAGCCAGTTAGTCCAGGAGGATGTTCTGCAAATCCAATTAAAACAACATCCACAGCCTTTCCTCATCCATTAAGAAGGTCAGTTTTGTCAGGCAGGACCTGCCTTTCAGGAACTCATGCTGACTGGGCTTGATCACAAGGTTGTGCTGTGTGTGCAGCATAATGGCACTCCAGATGAGCTTCTCAATGATACTTCCCTGGCACTGAGGTCAGACTAACCTGCCTGTAGTTCCCTGGATCCTCCTTCTGGCCCTTCTTGTAGATGGACATCTCATTTGCCAGGCTGCAGTCAACTGAGACCACCCCAGTTAACCTGAAGTGATGAAAAATGATGGAAAGTGGCTTGGTGAGCACTTCAGCCATCTCTCTCAGTACCCTTGGGCAGATCTCATCTGCCCTTTTAGACTTGTGTATGTTTAAGTAGTGCAGCAGGTCATTGACCTTGCATCACTGGGGCTTCATTGTGCTTCTGGTCTCTGTCTTCCATTATAGGGAGCTCAGTACTCAAAGACCAATTGATCTCATTGCTAAAGACTGAGGCAAAGAAGGCATTCAGTACCTCAGCCTTTTCATCATCCTTGGTCATTATGTTCCCCCATGCATCCAATGAAGGATAGACTCTCCTTGGTTCCTAATATATTTGTAGAAGCACTTACTGTCTTTAACAGCTGAAGCCAGATTAATTTCTTGTTGGGCTTTGGCTCTTCTAATTTTCTCCCTGCATATTCTCATAATACCTTTATAGTCACCCTGACTGGCCTGCTCCTGCTTCCAAAGGACATAAACTCCATTGTTTTCTTAATTTTAAGCCAAATCTCTCTATTCATCCAGGCAACTCATCTTTTGGCACATGAGGATGTCCTGCTCTTGCTCTTTCAAGATTTCCCTCTTGATTTATGTGGGGTGTTCCTCTGGGTAATTTGGCTCATTCAAATTTGTGCATAGAGGGTTCAAAAGCAAAGCTGGTACCCAACAGATCTATTGATAAATTATATTTTCTTCTCTTTGTGGTGTAACAGCCACAGGCTGACACAGGCAGGTAAAAGGAGAAGAACTCCCTGCATAAAAGCAGGACTATCCCTTTTAAAATCTGGAAGCAGTAAGAGGAATGTGTCTGGAGACAACAGTTTGTTTTGGTCTGGGGAATCAATTTGTTTTCTATTACATTCTGGTAATTTGTTCTATTTCTTAAGCTGAGCCATGAGCTTGGGGTTAACAGGCAGGGATATAGGCTCTCTTCTAGGCTGGGAAGTTTCCAGTAACACTGCAGAATATTGCTGTGTTATCCTAGTGCTTTCATACTGATGACAAAAGATATCAGTTTGCCTCCAAATTTTATCTTAGTTAAATCGAGACATCTCTGCCGACACAAATGTTCCTGCATCTCAAACTCAGCAGAAATCCAAAGCATTTCTTGATCTACACCTTACCAATCTCTTTTCTTGTTCTTTTGCTACAACATTAAAAAGCACCAGTTCTGCTTTTCCTAGGAATGAATCCATGTTTCATCTTGAATGGGAAACACTGGAGAATGAGTGTTCATTTCACTTGATCAGACCAATGTTTTTGGGCCCTAGCAGTTGACAGCTGAGTCCTGAGCATTTAAGTCTTCAGTGCACTGCAGGAGTTAGGTGCACAGCAAAAATTATTCTTCCAATTTTCCAGCACTAAACCCCCCAGAATTGGAAAGCTAGCTTCCTGTTTATAACTAGGTCTCTTGGCTTTCAATAGCATTTTACCTGCAAGTCTACAGAAAGAGAAGGCTCCTAACTAATAATTCAGTCATTCCTCTGATTTAGTTTCCCCAGCAGCCCAACATGCTGAAGTAAACAAGGGTCCTGTGCTGCCAAGTTCTAGTTAAAATCCATATGTTCACCAAAATACCATCACTTATGTCATGCAGATTCTGAATCATTAGGTATAATGTTCACATTATCACTCACTGAACAGTTTCTTATAGTATTTGGGCCAATGCATATCAAAATTCATGAATTCCAATGGTTACAAAGAGCTTTTAATGATACCTTCAGAAGATGAAATACATAGGTTTCAAAAAGGTAGGTGAAAATATGGATATTAGGCACAATAGTTAGAGGTAGGAGGAGCACACCAGATCAACAAGCCAGACAAGTTCAAAAACCTTTAGTGATTGTGTAGTGATCTGTAATGAAAATTCAAGTGCCTTCCCTTTAATGATCCATTTATCTCTTTGACATGATTTTCTATCATTCTAACTGGCATGGCTCCTGTTTTCTGAGTGTCTATTGCAAATTTGTTGTGTCAAACAAGCCTTTAATACCAGACAGATCAGCCTGCTTCCTCAAGATTTTCTCTGAACAAATTCTCTTTTCTAAGGAAAACACAGATGAATTATTTTATGCCTGAACTAGCAATACTGATGCAGTTCTTGTTGTAAAGAAAGAGGAGAATTTAGAAGTCTCTAGACTGTGGTGAATTGCTTCCATATCAAAAGGTTAAGCATATGGAGTCATCACTTTTAACCTGTAGTATGTTTTACATAGGTCAGGATGGAATTCAATCAGGGAAGACAAGTTATCTAAGAGGGTAGTGTTTTCACCAACAAAAACTCCTAATGCATATATTGTCAAGGTACATAACATGAGACTGGTTCTGACACAAGGTAGAGTACCCTGTAACATGACAGAAATACACAGTTCTGTTTGCTGTTGCATCTTCATGAAGACACTTGGCTGCTTGGATTTCTGCTTGGGCTTTGTGTGTGGGATGGAATCACTGCAATTGAAACTCCCTTCAGAAACACTGGGCTACAGTATTCTTTATTTAAAGAACAACAATTAAATTGAAGACTCCTTACCTTCAGTTAAGTGCTAATAGCAAAAGTAGCATGTTATTCAAACTCAGAGCATTGGGGGGGGGGGGGGAAGACATTTACAAAACCCCATCCTGAAAATTTTTCCTTCAGTAGAACCTTTAAAATTCAGCTGTCTTAGTTATTTGAATCAATACTTACTTAAATTTATAGACATGTTTCTGCTTGTGACATCTTATTACAGATCATCAAAGATTGCCCTACAACTTGCAATACAGATCTGACACTCTTTTGCACAAAGGAAACCTTATGCAGGCACTCCGTGGTATCTTCCTGGGGGTATCTCACTCCATTTTGAAAGTGGTGCATCACTGCAGAATGAGAGAGCTGTTGCAGAATAGCTAATAACCTTGTAAATTCACACTGTGGTATAAAAACTTCCCTGAACCATTAGTAAGTCATTTTTATTGATTTCAGAATCCCACTAACCTTAAAGGTATTCCACACACATGGTGGAATCACTCAGGAAAGCAAGAGGAAACCCTAAATTTGTGGCTTTGGGCCTTAAAAAAAGCATTCCTTTAACTATTCCTCCTCCTCTCAACCTTTCAGCTTCTGAATATTTCTGTTCTCCTTACTGTTGCTTATGGCTTACCCTGTAGGTAACTGACACAATTGCTATTAGTAGTCTATTCAGTAGCTTGAAGAAGCCATGAAAGACCTGGGGAGTAGAGCAAAGAGAACAAGCTGATGACAGCGAGTTGGAAAAGCAGCAGCTTTAAGCTTTGTGACAGTGATATAGAATAGAATGGTGTAGCATAGCATAGCATAGCATAGCATAGCATAGCATAGCATAGCATAGCATAGAATAGAATAGAATAGAATAGAATAGAACCAGGTTGGAAGAGACCTTCAAGACCATCGTGTCCAACCTATCATCCAACACCACCTAATCAACTAAACCATGCAACCAAGCACCCATCAAGTCTCCTCCTGAACACCTCCAATGATGGTGACTCCACCACCTCCCCGGGCAGCACATTCCACTGGGCAATCACTCTCTCTATGAAGAATTTCTTCCTAACATCCAGTCTGAACCTCCCCTGGTGCAGCTTGAGACTGTGTCCTCTAATATGCAGTAGAGTATGGAAACATTGGTGAAGTAATAGGATTTCCCTGTCTTTAAGTCTCAGGTCCACTGCCCACTTTAATAATAAACTGAAATTCTGGGTGAAAAGGTGTTATTGTAAATTTGTATATATTGTATATGCTTTTACTCAGGCCTTGGTTCTTCAAATTGGAATTATGAGTAGCCTGGTAACTGTAACAGTGATTAGAGTCTAGATTAAGAAAGTCCTCTCTAGAGTGATACAGATCAGTCAGTGTGGTGAAAAATTATCTACTATATTATATTCAACCTGGACTTGTGGTAAAATGTCATCTTCCTAATGATATACATTGCATGTAAATGCAAAAAACCTTGTTTTCCAGGCTTAAAAAGAAATAATCAGAATCAGAGAAGTCTCAAAACAGATCTAATCCTGATGGTAAGAGCCATTTTGATGCATCTTACTTTCTCTTCTGTTGACTTTGATGAAGATATACCTGAATAGAAACTACACTCTAGCAACCAGCACCAGAACAAGGGGACACAGTCTCAAGCTGCCCCAGGGGAAGTTTAGGCTCGAGATGAGGAGAAAGTTCTTCACTGAGAGAGTCATTCATTGGAATGTGCTGCCCAGGGAGGTGGTGGAGTCATTGTCCCTGGAGGTGTTCAAGAGGGGATTGGATGTGGCACTTGGTGCCATGGTCTAGTCATGAGGTCTGTGGTGACAGGTTGGACTCGATGATCTTCGAGGTCTCTTCCAACCTTAGTGATACTGTGATACACCATTACTTGGGGAGAAAGTAACCTCAAGCTACCCTAGATTATAAGTTTAAGAGTAAAAAAACAATAGTAAGGAGGATGAACATTTCTTTTGTGGCTGAGTATTTATCACCATAATGAGAATATAACTTTATTTGCTTCCCACAACAATACTTTCTCAATTATTTGCAAATTCTCAATATTATGTTTTAATGCCCTGTGCTATAATCCTTACACATTAGGGTTGGTTTTTTTTTTCCCTTTTCTTTTTCCTTCCACTCAATAAATTGAATTAAAAAGATGTGGAGGACAAACATATATAGAATTACCTATACCTTTTCCCAGCAAGAGGACAAGTAGAATTTTATCACATTTGTCTGTTCAGGGAATAGGCAATACCCTTGTAAACTGGGAATCTAATATTGCAGATGAGTTAACTGCTTCTTTTAGAATTACTTTTAACAAATTCTATAGCTCATATATCAATAGTGGCAGATAAAGGAGACATAAACCATGATCCAGCACTGGACCTGACTGTAAGTAGACACGCTGAGGTCGCCTGTCATAACTTCTGTATGCAGATGTTTTTAATAGCATCGAATTTCTCCCTATTGTCCCTGAAGAAGTTTATGTGTTCTTTTTACAATGAATAGACTTAAGCCAAATAACATAGGGGGGAAAAAATTACTATAGAGATGACTGTTTACTGACCTAATTTGTTACTTTGATGTGATGTTTATCTTATGACTCAAGTATTTTACACATTAATCCAAAAGATGTGATTAAACCAGAAAACAGCTGCAATGTTTGATTAAGGTAAATCAGCCTCGGCAAGTGTGTCTTACAATTAGACCCCTTTTAGGTATTGTAGTATATTATTTTGGGGTTTGTTTTAACCCTAGAGTCCTTTTAGGTATTGCAGTACTACTTTTAACCCTCTCTTCACACAATGTCCATGTAAACCAGATTGCCCAAACATTTCCTTAACTTTAAATGTTTAGACTTGTGCTGCAAGTTATCTGAGTGCTTCATATCTCCTGATGAGTGGCTTGTTTCCAGCGCAGGATTTAATAGTCCCTCTACTACTGATATTTTGCTACTTATTCTATAGACTGAATTTGAAGATTTTTATTCCTTGGGTTTTTTCTTAATGGGGTAAAATAGAGCAGCATTTTACTGCTTGCAGTTTATTGGAGGCATGGTAAGCTCCACTGAGGCTTCGTGGATCAAAAAAATCAAGCAAAGACAGAAAGAAGAGGAAAGTGAATCAGCTGGGTTATATTAGTAAATAATTTAGAGAGCTTAAAATAACAATGTTCACACATTTTTAATTTAAAGCCTGCTAAATCCTTTTAAAATTCATTTGTATTTGCAATTACTTAAACGGTGAGCTGTGCACTGGAGGGAGTGAAACTATAGATTTTAAGTACACAGCTGGAGGTAATATATAAATTCAATTGATCAGTCTGGCAGAGAATTGATGCCACAATTTGTACCCAGTGGCACTTTCTCTTTCTTACCCGACTGGCTTAGAACATTATCAGAAAGTCAATATGATACGCCAATATAGTGATATACTTGCAGTCATAAGCCCCTTGTTTAGATTAAACCCTAGGTGCTCACGATGTGGGCTGTAATGGACAGACAGCCTGACTCCATCCCACTATGAGCTGTTCTGAAAGCACTCCACTCGACTCAACTCCAAGGTTTCATATGGTTATCAATGGCCCCAGCAGCCAGCCAAACCAGTAACAGAGGATGTCTGTCTCTACAAGGAAATGCAGCGAGCAGGGAATAGTGCATATGCAATGCCCCAGTCTGGCTGCAGTCCCCTTTCTATCAGCAGCCTGTCTCTAACAGGCTTTGCACTCATCACGATCAGGTTTCCTTTATAACTCTTCTTTAGTCTCATGTTTTGGTTCTCTCTCGTCCTTGTAATTTATTAATGATTTCACCTTCTCTTCATTATCTTTTGAAACCCTTCCATTCTATAAAAGGCATCTTTCTGAAGCCTGATGAGTACTGACTTCCAAAGTCTGCCTTTTGAGAACGTGGCTTTCTGTGCATACAGTAAATACAGGCTTGTCTTTGTGGCTACATTGAGAATTGGATCGGGCTGCTAGCTGTCAATTTCATACAAGACACTTACTTGAGTAAAAACCTGTCACACCTATCTGGTGTGACATATAAAACTAGAAAGTCATCTGCACATCTGCCCTTTGTATGTTTTCCTGCCAGAGGTTTCAGCTGTATAAAGTATATAGAGTAACATCTGACGCACCCCCGCATGTGTTAATTTTTTCTTGCAGCAATGACCCTTACCTCTCCACCTACATAGCATGTGATGCTTAGAACCAGAGAAACAGTGAGGAGAGCTGTTGGGTCAACAGTTGTTTAACCCTCTCTGTGATAATGCTGAATTATTCTAGCCAGCATGCCACAAGTACTTTGTTTTGTGCAGCTCTAAGTGACATAGCTGATGAGCTCTTCCACCACTTTGCCCTCTTGACACTCTAGTAGTCTTCATTGTTAGGAACTGTTTCCCAGCCCTTGAACTAAATTCTCCTGTGCTCTTGTTTACACATAATATATTCCTGATTATTTACTCTCTCCAAAACGGCCCTCACTTTCAGTTTTCTTTTTGAATACTTCTCTGTAATCCTTATGGTGGGTGTTGTAGAGTAACCTTTAGGAACAGGCTGCTTTCACAGACGTGGGACTACTTTTTGTTCCTTTGATGCAGGGCTGATGACAAGGGTTAGGAAATTACTCTCAGGTTACAGTTAGGTGTAGACATGTGAAACATTTTGCACACAGTCTCCCCAATAAAAGGGAATTGTGTCTATTTTATTTAGATGAGGAGAGATAATTCTGAAACCCCAGGGTATGTCTATGTTTTGTGATAGGCAGTGTTGTATTTTCTATTTCCACTAATCTGATTCCATGTATCTGGAAAATGCAAAGCTCACAGTTATTTGGTGACCTGCTAAAGTCAATTGTAGGCAAGTCTACATGGGTAGGGCTCTCCTGCAAACACTCATATATGCACTTGCCTTTGTGTTCATGAGTAGTTATGCTGTTCTGAAGGATAAAAGAAAGCTGATGTGGAAGTGTCAAAAGGACAGGGCTTTAAACTGCAGCTACAGGGCTAGACAGTCAAATGTTTGTGTAGCACAGAAGATGCACATAAATTTCCTGTGCCCTGCATATGTCCATGTCAATGACTTAAGTAAAGTGTGGGACCTCTAACCTTCAGGAACAAGAGGAGCTGTACTTGTTCTGATGCCGTTTCATACTGATCTATTCAATTACCGGTGACAAAATCCTCTAACCATAGATTTGATTCTGCTCATGACAACAAACCTTTTTATGTTAGACTGAGATCAGGGTAGAACCAGTCTCTTAATCCATTCGGCTTTTCTATTTTGGTGCATTGATTGCTTATCAGGAAACAAATGTGAAGGTAAAGCACTTGTGCACATCAGGGCAAAAAGCAATAGCCATTAAGCCTGTAACTTACAGTATGTGCCCTTTTAGCAATAAGGACACTGCTTGAAATTGTCAGTGTGACAGATTTACTCTTAATAGCTTAAGCAAATTTCACAGTTTACACAGGTCATTTTGAAGTAAGAAACATTAATGTGTTTGGAATAAAAAATTAAAGATGATAAACTTCATGCACATCTGCAGAGAATCAGATGGATAGAATGTGGTTCCTCTGGCTGTCTAATATCAATAGCCTAAAGACATTTAAATATATTTTGACATTTAAGCATACACTTAAATCAGTTTTAATGTATTGATTCGGTCCTGCTCTGGCACTGCACACCCAAGACCAGAGAGAGCAGGGTTTATCCTGTGTAGCTGCTTGTGCAATGCACAGTGCTTTATGTATGTTAGAATAGAATAGAAAGAATAGAATAACCAGGTTGGAAGAGACCTTTGAGATCATTGAATCCAACCTGTCATCCAACACTATCTAATCAACTAAACCATGGCACCGAGCACCCCTTACTGTAGCAACTCATGAAGGAAAACAAGGGAGAACAGGGAGAGAAGGAAAAGAAAAAATAGATGGACATGTACAGTGAAGTGGTTGCTGTCTTCTCTCAGAAAACTGGGCTATTCTTGTCTTGCTGGTTTAGTTTCCTTGTGTGTTGGAAGGACAGCCACCATTTTGCAGCAATGTGCTTTGCTTCAAGAAGCAGCAGGCTCATAAGCAAGCATAATTTACCCAGAGGATGCCACTGAATTCAGTGCAAACTTTGCTTTTTGTTTTGTGATTTGGGTTTTTTTGGGGTGTTTTTCTTTTTGTTTTTTACTTTAAGAGATTGTTCACTGGTCTTGGAGCTTTGCTCTAATTGGTTTGGCTCAAAGGTGATCACTCTTTAAGCAGTACAATGATGCTATGCAAACTTTTTAACTGAAAATCAGCAACAGTTGCTGCTAAAAACAGAGTCCCAGAAGCTTAGTTTGCTACTGATGTCATCATTGTTGTTATGATGAGGTGTTGTCCAGCCTAGAGAAGAGAAAACCCCAGGGGGACCTTATTGCTGCCATCCAATACCTGAAGGTATCCTACAGGAAGGCTGGAGAGGGATTTTCCATAAGGATGTCTAGCAATAGGACAAGGGGGAAGGGTTTTAAGCTGAGGCAGAGTAGATTTAGACTGGATTTTAGGAAGTTCTTCAGAATGAGCGTGTTGAGACTCTGGAAGAGGTTGCCCAGGGAAGTTTGGCTTCTTCCTCCCTGTGGATGTGCAAAGCCAGGTAGATGAGGCCTTGAGCAGCCAAGTCTAATTGAGAGGTATCCCTGCCTATTGTTGGGAAGTTGGAGTAGGTGATCTCTAAGTTCCCTTCCAATCTAAGTGATTCTATGATTCCATAACATTTTAGAGATACAAAGGTGGCATAAAGAAAGCTGTAGGTCCATTCTGCTCTCTGAACCTAATCCTGGAAAATAATTCAGCATGTGCTTAATTAGAGAGGATGGTTCAGCTACTCATAGCTAACTTTTGCAGGAGTGCTCAGGCATTTACAGTTAGGCATACAACTAATCTCTCTGCTGGCCTGGGCCAGAACACTTAGCATTCTGTAGGATTGAGCCCTGAGTGTCTAATTACCATAAAAAATATACGGTGGGGAATGATTATGCACTGGTAGGGGGGATGGTAGAGGAACCCTAATAAATCTTTTTGATCTTTAATTTCTCTACCAAAGTATAAATCAGCTCTGTATTTTTCTAAAGCCTAGGTTGGTAACAGATATTAATGTAGCTGAGGCTACAATTAAGATGGTGTGTCTGAATATTATTGGAAGGAGTTGACCGTATCACTGAGGGTGGGGTTTTGTGGGTAGATGAAGACAGCATGTTGAAACGGCACAGCCTTTACTGTGAAACTGGGAGAATACCACAGCATGCGCTTTTACTGAAGGGACAGTCTTCCTCTAGTCCCCTTGTAAACCTATCCAAAAGAGTGTGTTGATGAAAACTAGAATCACGGGATCACAGGATGTTAGGGGTTGGAAGGGACCTCTGGAGATCATCGAGTCCAAGCCCCTTGCCAGAGAAGGACCATAGAATCCAGCACAGGTCACACAGGAATGCATCCAGATGGAGCTTGGAAGCCTCCAGAGAAGGTGACTCCACAACCTCTCAGGGCAGCCTGTTCCAGTGCTCTGTGACCCTCACAGTGAAGTTCGTCCTCATGTTGAGATGGAACCTCCTGTGCTGTAGTTTATATCCATTGCTCCTTGTCCTATCACAGGGTGCAACTGAGCAGAGCCTGTCCCCTCCCTCTTGACCCCCAGCCCTCAGATATTTATAGACATTTATTAAATCCCCTCTCAGTCTTCTCTTCTCCAGACTAACCACCCCAGTTCTCTCAGCCTTTCCTCATAAGGCAGTGTTCCAATCCCTTAATCATCCTTGTAGCCCTCTGTTGGAATCTGTCATGTCGATCCCTGTCTCTCTTGAACTGGGGAGCAAAAAAGTTGATCTAATATTCCAGGTGAGGTCTCACTAGGGCAGTGTAGAGGGGGGGAGGAGAACCTCCCTCGATCTGTTGGACACACTGCTCTTAATGCATCCCAGGATCCCATTGGCCTTCTTGGCTGCAAGGGCACACTGCTGTCTCATGGATGTTCTTCTGTCCCACACTTCCTGAGCTTACTCACCAGGATGTTATGGGAGACAGTGTCAAAAGCCTTACTGAGGGCAAGGCAGACTGCAATCACTGGTCTCTCTGCATCTACCCTGCATCAGTTACAACATTATAGAATGATACCAGATTAGTCAAGCATGTTTTCTCCTTGGTAAATCCATGCTGACTACTCCTGATTATCATCTTCTCTTCCAAGTGCCTAGAGATGCCCTCCAGAATGAGCTGCTCCATAATTTTTCCAGGGATGAAGATACTTCTGTTTGTTGTTTGGTGTTTTTTTGGTTTGGTTTGGTTTGGTTTGGTTTAGTTTGGGTTGGTTTGTTGTGGGGTTTTGTTTTGGTTTTGTTTTTTTTTTTCCTCCTGTGGAGGAGAATGAATCCAAATGTTTACATGCTAAGACATGGACAGAGATTACTCTGTCCAGTTCTGAGCTCCTCAATTTAAGAATGACATTGAGATACTTGAACATGTCCAAAGAAAAGCAACGAGACTGGTGAGAGGTCTGGAGCACAGCCTCGTGAGGAAAGGTTGAGGGAGCTGGGGTTGTTTAACCTGGAGAAGAGGAGGCTCAGGGGACACCTTATTGCTGTGTACAACTACCTGAAAGGAGCCTGTAGCCAGGGTGGGACTTGGTCTCTTCTCCCAGGAAACCAACAACAGAGCAAGAGGACACAGTCTCAAGCTGTGCCAGGGGAAGTTTAGGCTGAAGGTGAGGAGAAAGTTCTTCACAGAGAGAGTTGTTAGCTGTTGGAATGCGCTGCCCAGGGAGGTGGTTGAGTCACTGTTCCTGGAATTGTTCAAAAAAGGATTGGACGTGGCATTTGGAGCCATGGTTTACTTGTCAGGAGGTGTTAGGTATTAGGTAATAGGTTGAACTTGATGATCTCTGAGGTCTTTTCCAACCTGGTTGATTCTATGATGCTGTGATAAATATTCCTTGATGGCTGTCCTTCCAGATTTTCAGTTAGCATGAATTTGTCCCGCACTGTACTTTTCCTGTGGGTTAGACTTAAGAAATGAATGTAGGCGACCTTAATTCTCTCTGAACGTTTCCCTGCGCATGGGAATATATTTATACAGGAACATATTTATATGCATGCATACTCACAGACCTACAAGTAAAATATAGCAAGGATGCATTAATTTTACATTGATTCAAAATATTTACAGTTTCAGTTAAGATGATGGTGCTGAAGTGACAGAAAATAGTAAGTATTAACATTGCACTGTAAGTAATGACATGTGCTGTAGATCCTCACAGAAAAAAAAACCACCACAATTGCCTGTGGCATCCACGCAGTATTTAAATTGATAATCTCAAAAGAGAGGATGCTTAGATTTTCAAGCTTGTTTTTTGGAAACTCTTATCTTAGCTGAGAGTTGTAAGTTTAGGGGGAGATGATAATTCAAGAGTCTGTTTCGGTTTTTCTTCTTGATAGCTAAGATTTTAGAACTTCTTGGATAAGAGGAGTTTTCACTATCTTTTTGATATATTACTATTTAACTACAAGGTTGAAATCTCAGGCTAATCTCATGCCTGGGACAGACTCAGTCTGTGAAGATACATTTCACCTGTGTAGACCTGTTTTGTCATTATATATTCCTTTCATCATCTTGCCTTTTATTTTTTCCCTTTTTCTTCCCCCTCCCCCCCCATTTCGATTCTAATTTTTTATTTGTTGTGTTGCATGATGATTAACAACTTCTTGTCACACACATAAAAGCTGCTCTTCAGCATATACTTGAGAGGAGAGGAGAGGAGAGGATAGGATAGGATAGAATAGAATAGAATAGAATAGAATAGAATAGAATAGAATAGACCAGGTTGGAAGAGACCTCCAAGATCATTGCATCCAACCTATCATCCAACACCATCTAATCAACTAAACCATGGCACCAAGCACCCCATCAAGTCTCCTCCTGAACACCTCCAATGATGGTGACTCCACCACCTCCCTGGGCAGCCCATTCCAATGTGTCAGTAGTGACTATTCTCTATAGGTATAAAAGGGTCAAGGGAATTTTGTATGCCTTTGTCTGAGCCTTCCCCGGGTGAGTTTGTAATAAATGTATTCCCATTTTTCTGCTTGGCCTTGAGTTAGAAAACAGTTCATCACACTCTAAACTCTGGGGTTTATGGTCCTCACAATCTAGAAGAAGGATGGAGAATTGTTTTTTTGTCTAAAATCTGCCTACAGAGCATTGTCAAATATTCACAGGATCAAGCAGGTTGGAAAAGACCTCAGAGATCATCAAGTCCAACCTAATACCTAACACCTCCTGACAACTAAACCATGGCACCAAGTGCCACAACCAATCCTTTTTTGAACACCTTCAGGGATGGTGAATTCACCACCTCCTTGGGCAGCACATTCCAATGGCCAACAACTCTTTCTGTGAAGAGCTTCCTCCGCACCTCCAGCCTAAACTTCCCCTGGCACAGCTTGAGACTGTGTCCTCTTGTTCTGGTGCTGGCTGCCTGGGAGAAGAGACCAACCCCCACCTGGTTACAACCTCCCTTCAGGGAGTTGGAGAGAGCAAGAAGGTCTCCCCTGAACCTCCTCTTCTCCAGGCTGAGCAACCCCAGCTCCCTCAGCCTCTCCTCACAGGGCTTGTGCTTGAGGCCTCTCCCCAGCCTCATTGACTTCTCTGGACATGGTCAAGTATCTCAATGTCTTTCTTAAACTGAGGAGCCTAAAACTGGTTACAGTACTCAAGTGCGGCCTAACCAGTGCTGAGTACAGGGCAGAATGACTACCCAGCTCCTGCTGGCCAAATGATTCCTGGTGCAGGTCAGGATGCCATTGGCTTGCTTGGCTGTCTGGGCACAATGCTGGCTCATGTTCATGTTGTACATTGTGATTTTTTGCTATGCTATTGGACTTTTCTCAGTTTTGGTAACACTAAATCCTGAAACACTTCAATGCTATAAACATTTCACAGCATTGTTTAACAATGCCTTTTGCATATATATTTCACACCTTCTAATATTTTCCCACTTAAGTAGTTGTTGCTCAGTCAAGGATTCTCATGGATTATTCACTTTGGTAACAGCTGAAAGAGAACAGTGTCATGCACTGAGTAAGTCCTCAAAGGAATTAAGTTGCTGAAGGTAACTGAGTTCACTCTGTGCCACATGGGTTCAGTTCTTTAATTGTTAAAGTCACCCACCTGGAGAAGGTAACACATACAGCAGGCAGAGTTGGAAGTGACAGAGAAAAAACCACAAAGCCTACCCTGCTTAGTGTTATTTGCAAACACATTTGACATTTCCTAGCTTCTTAAATAAAGTTTCAGTTGTTAATAAGGATAAAAAATTCTAATGCTTGTTTTTTTTTTTTTAAGGCTGCTAGAAAAATTATTCAAAGGAACTCATCAGGTCCATCAGGTCAAGTGTTAACAATATATGCCTTAAATAAATAAATATTTGAAGAGGGGAAAAATAAAGGAGAAAAGAAAAGCATCACACACAACCATCTGTTCCCAAACCTCTTACAACAGCATCAGTCTTGGTTGTACTGGTTTAAATGCACAGCAGAATTTCTGTGTGAAGATTCATTGTAGGAATTAACAGATTTAGCTCAATTAAATGATCCAGAGTAACTTATGTGCAACGTAAAGTTTACAATGAAATGATCGTAGGCAGAAAGTGCAAAGCGAATAGATCTTCTCATATGGGTGGTTTTGTGTGAAAATATTATTGCTTAAGACAAACAACAATTTTCCAAAGCAGTGTCTTAAAAACGTGGTAGGAAATGACTCAAATCCTTCGATGCGGAGTCTATGAAATATCAAGAGAACCTGGATTTTACTCCTGTTGCTGAATGAGCATAGTATAACAGGCTCTGGACAGCTTAAGTCAGGTGCTGAGTCAGCATGATCTCACGTTGTGGCCATTACAGTATCACAGTATCACCAAGGTTGGAAGAGACCTCAAGGATCATCGAGTCCAAACTGTCACACAGACCCCATGACTAGAACATGGCACCAAGTGCCACATCCAATCCCAACTTGAACACCTCCAGGGATGGTGACTCCACCACCTTCCTGGGCAGCACATTCCAATGGTGAACAACTCTCTCCATGAAGAACTTCCTCTTCACCTCCAGCCTAAACTTCCCCTGGTACAGCTTGAGACTGTGTCCTCTTGTTCTGGGGCTGGTTGCTAGAGAGAAGAGGCCAACCCCTTCCTGGCTATAACCACCCTTCAGGTAGTTGTAGAGAGCAATGAGGTCGCCCCTGAGCTTCCTCTTCTCCAGGCTAAACAATCCCAGCTCCCTCAGCCTTTCCCTACAGGGCTGTGCTCAAGGCCTCTCCCCAGCCTTGTTGCCCTTCTCTGGACACGTTCAAGTGTCTCGATGTCCTTCCTAAACTGAGGGGCCCAGAACTGGACACAGGACTCAAGGTGTGGCCTAACCAGTGCTGAGTACAGGGGCACAATGACCTCCCTGGCCACATTATTCCTAATGCAGGCCAGGATACCGTTGGCCTTCTTGGCCATTAGCATAGGGTGTTTTTGTGGTCTTGTCCTCTCATTCATAGAGCATTTGGATTGTCACTGCGTGCACTTCTACCAAGCAGTCACGCCACATCCGTCCCTCAACCTGCATACTCTCTGCTTCTCTGTCCTTTGTGGGCGTCTTCTGCTGAACAGTCTTGTGGTTTAGTGCTCACTGGAGGTTATAGGACTGGATATTAATTCATTATGAAGACTCTCAGTATATTATTACAGCAATTGTTTGTTCTTAGTCAACATATCTGGTAGGTTTTGGTGTAGATTTGGGGTTAAGCTCAGACTGAACAGCTACAGATTTGGGAGGAATTCTGATCAGTGACTGTATAGGGCAGTTCAGGTTTATTTGTAGTTAGAAGTATGTTTGGACTTGACTCTTCTGTCTGGATTGATCCTGAAACACGCTGACCTTTTGCTCTTTTAATGGAGCTGAAAAAAAAAAGTCAGTGTGGATCTTTGTGAGAGGCACTGTGTTGCCTCTTTTACTCATCACAGTGCACTGAACATGTGTGCAGTTCTCCATATTTAATGACTCTTTTATCAAACGGAGTTGCTTTAAGCAAAGGAATAAAACAAATCGTGTGCAAGTTGTTTCCTTGGCTTCCAATCTTGCCTCTCAGTCCAAATGTGTGTAAATCAGAATGAACATGTAAAAAGGGAACAATTGTAAAGGTTTAGCTACTTCAACTAGCAAATAGTATACCTAACAAAATGTTCCTATAATAAATAAATAAACACATAGGAGTCACATAGATTCATCTTATCATAGAAAGAGATCAGGTTCATCAGTCAGGAGCTGCCCTTCTTAAACCCATACTGACTGGGTTTGATTTCATTGTTGCCCTGCACATACTGCATAATGGCACTCCAGATGATCTGCTTCATGTTATTTCCCAGGACTGAGGTCAGAGTGACCTGCCTCTAGTTCCCTGGATCCTCCTTCTGGCCCTTCTTGTAGATTGACATCACATTTGTCAGGCTCAAGTCAATTGGGACCTTCTCCATTAGCCACAAGTGCATATAGATGATGGAAAGTGGCTTGGTGAACCCTTCAGCCAGCACTCTCAGTACCTTTGGGCAGATCTCATCTGGCCTTATAGACTTGGGTAAGTTTAAGTGGTGCATCAGGTCACTAAGCATCTCCTCTTGGATTATGGGGGCTTCATTCTGCTCCACATCCCTATCAGGAAGCTGAGTATCCAGCAAATATCTGGTCCTACCACTAAAAACTGAGGCAAAGAAGGTATCGAGTATCTCAGCTTTTTCCTCATCCTTGGATGATATGCTCTCCCCTGAAGCCAACAAAGAACAGAACTTCTCCTTAGTCATTTTGTTCCTAATATATTTATAAAAGCATTTCTTGTTGTCTTTAACAGCTAAAGACAGATGGATTTCTAGCTGGGCTTTGGCCCTTCTAATTTTCTCCCTTCATAACCCTCCTGGATGGCCTTCTCCTTCGTCCATAAGACCATAAACTCTCCTTTTGTTTTTCCTCTCAGTTGCAGCCAAAGCTCTGTTGACCACCCTCCAACAATTAGACTGCCACTTTTGGCTTTCAGATTCGCTTATGTGTGTGGCCATAATCTTTCATCTAGCTACTGTGACTCCTCTAACAGGTTAGTTTGTAAGGGTTAATTCTGACAAGTTGCTATGAAAATGTGTCCTCAGGGAGGGACTGGGCAATTAGAACTCGCTCTTTTGGTACAATATTTGCAACCTCATAACCTTTACTAAGCCTTTAATATGGCTCAAGGAAAAAAAAAAAGTCAGTGTGTTTGGTTCTCTGGGAAATGTCCTCAGGTGTATAAATATGAATTGAATTTTAAAACATTCCTTGAACTTAGGGTCTCAAATCCACAATCGGGCCCTTAAGGAAGTAGAAATATTTTCAGAAGTGCTGAGAATTGAAATTTGAATCCAGTCTGTGTTGGTGAGTAACTTGCCAAGTTTGGAACCCAGGTTACTTATCTGATGTCTAGGTATGGATTTACACTATAATTTTCAGGCATTTATCTCCACCTAATTTTCAGAATCATTGAAAATCAAGATTCTGATAGGACTAGGGGGAATGGAATGAAGCACGAGAACAAGAGGACACAGTCTCAGGCTGTGCCAGGGGAGGTTTAGGCTGGAGGTAAGGAGGAAGTTCTGTACAGAGAGAGTGATTGCCCATTGGAATGGGGACTGCCCGGGGAGGTGGTGGAGTCGCCGTCACTGGAGGTGTTTAGGAGGAGACTTGCTAGGGTGCTTGGTTGCATGGTTTAGTTGATTAGGTGGTGTTGGATGATAGGTTGGACACAATGATCTTGAAGGTCTCTTCCAACCTGGTCTGGTCTGGTCTATTCTATTCTATTCTATTCTATTCTATTCTATTCTATTCTATTCTATTCTATTCTATTCTATTCTATTCTAAGCTGGAGGTGAGGAGGAAGTTCTTCACCATGAGAATGGTGAAGCCCTGGAATGGGTTGTCCAGGGAGGTGGTTGGGGCCCCATCCTTGGAGGTGTTTAAGAACAGGCTGGATGAGGCTCTGGCCAGCCTGATCTAGTGTGGGGTGTCCCTGCCCATGGCAGGGGGGTTGGAACTAGATGATCGTTGTGGTCCCTTCCAACCCTGACTGATACTATGATACTATGATACTTTTTCTCTTGTTCCTTTTTAATTCCCAAATACCTACATCTGCTATGTCTGAAGGTGCTGACTACTATGTGGAATTTTCTTGGTTACCAACTGCATGTAAGAGTATTTGCAAGAAAATGCATTTTTATTTATTTCTCAGGTAACAGCTTTCCTGTAAGAAACAAATGCATGAAAAAACAATGGTCTCAAGCTGCACCAAGGGAAGTTTAGGCTCGAGGTGAGGAGGAAGCTCTTCACTGAGAGAGTCGTTCGTCATTGGAATGTGCTGCCCAGGGAGGTGGTGGAGTCACCATCCCTGGAGGTGTTCAAGAGGGGATTGGACGTGGCACTTGGTGCCATGAGGTTTAGTCATGAGGTCTGTGGTGACAGGTTGGACTCGATGATCTTTGAGGTCTCTTCCAACCTTGGCAATGCTGTGATACTGTGATGTATCTTAAGCCTCATTTACTTATTTGATAAAGGATGGCTAAATCACGACGCCGTCTTGAATGCTTTGTGGCTTCTTCACATCCTGGAGACACTGTGTGGTTGGATAGTGCTCTTGTCATGTAGAAATGTATCTTCTATGTGCTGTGACTGTGTATTTTAGACAAAATGTTAAGCCACTTTGTGTTTTTATTTTTTTTTTCTTCTTACTATTTTTTGCTCCATTTTAAGTTTGTTGGACTTACCCAATTGCTCTCTTCCCTCTGCCCCAAATGGCAGTGGCTTCTAATTTAAAGTTGACCTTTGCAGGTGTCTATGGCTTTTAAGAGTGCTTTACCCTTTGTCGAAGTGGTTTTTAACTTTACTTTATATTTTAAAAAAAGATCAGTTGGGAGATTCTAATGCTCCCAATTCAGCTCTTTTTTTACTAACAGTGCAAGTTAAAAGTCAGCATGGCTGAGAATAAGGGATAGAGAGGAAGAAAATGAGCAAAGGAAAGTGCATATTGATGCATCAGAGTAGTGCATCGAAGCCATTATCATGGAGGTTGTCTCATTGTTTCTGTTTTCCAAGCATAGACTGAATATATTTCCTGCTAAATCATATCCAAGGACCTCTTGAAGATGTTGTAAGAGAGCACTGAAGCGACATGACCTGTATTAAATTTAGGAATCTTTCTATTGTCTGGATCTTTATCTTCAGATGTATATTGGAATGGCTAAAACTTCCATTGGAAAAAACACAACCCTTATCTGTAAGGTTTTCTTGTGTCTCTGATAACATTTAGTATTCCCTCATCTTTACCAATCAAATCTACAACTAACCTGTAGATACTTTTTTTTTTTTAAATAAAAGTCTAAATTCACTTGAGAGAAATTAGGGTAGGTACATGAGAGCAGGAGTGATGATGGAGAGAGGAGGCTGAACTGAAAATTCAATTTTCGTGTAAAGTAGCACTTTATATATTGCTTCAGAGCATGTTGCTTGAATAGGGCTTACTCTGAAGCTTTAGTCTTGTCCAAACCCATGTCTCTCATTTCCTACATGTGTGTTTGTTTTGAGATTTACTAGGAAGTGGAGGTGCATCTGGTGGTTTCACACATGCAAACTGTTTTCTTCAGATAAAAGTCTTCTGAAGGACACAAGCCCTGTAAAACCTCATGGGGTCTCATGCTGACTTGGAGTTTTTGACAACACCATGTTGGATTTTCACAAAGGTTTTTATCCCACTACCTAACATCAAAAAGAGCCTAATTCATAAAACATTACTCCTATCACTTCCCCCCCAGAATCTTGCTATAGATCTTTTGGAAATGGAGGTAGATACTTTCTGTTGAATTGATTCACAGCAAAATATAGAAATCTAGCCCTGAATTGTTAGTCAGTATTGGCCTGAGGGAAGCATCTTGGCAATTGGACAGATTTAATTTTTCAGAAATCTAAAGAGAAGGGCAAAGAACAAAAAAAGTGTCCATAAAATACATGAAACAGATACACTTCTCTAGCTGAAACAATAATGCATCAACACTGTCAAAAAGTCATAATTGTCTCCACACTGTAACATTATTTATTTAATATTGAGAAGCTATTATTGCAGTCTAGTTAAAAAAAAAACCCAACCCAACACACTCTTACCTTAAAAATGCATGAAAATAGTATTAAAAATTAACACTGAAACTATACAACGTGGCAGTAGGAGGCTCAGCAAATTGATAATGGAAGAAGGAGCCTTTCAAACCAGCTCAGAAACTACTACTACTACTACTACTGGAGTCAGAGTGGCTGGAGAGCTCCCAAACAGAGAGGGACCTGGGGGTGCTGGTTGACAGTCACCTAAACATGAGCCAGCAGTGTGCCCAGGGGGCCAAGAAGGCCAACACCATCATGGCCTGCATTAGGAATAGTGTGGCCAGCAGGAGCAGGGAAGTCATTGTGCCCTTGTACTCAGCACTGGTTAGGCCACACCTTGAGTCCTGTGTTCAGTTCTGGGCCCCTCAGTTTAGGAAGGACATTGAGACACTTGAACGTGTCCAGAGAAGGGCAACGAGGCTGGGGAGAGGCCTTGAGCACAGCCCTGTGAGGAGAGGCTGAGGGAGCTGGGGTTGCTTAGCCTGGAGAAGAGGAGGCTCAGGGGCGACCTCATTGCTCTCTACAACTACCTGAAGGGTGGTTGTAGCCAGGAAGAGGTTGGCCTCTTCTCTCTAGCAACCAGCACCAGAACAAGGGGACACAGTCTCAAGCTGCAACGGGGGAAGTTTAGGCTGGAGGTGAAGAGGAAGTACTTCATGGAGAGAGTCGTTCACCATTGGAATGTTCTGCCCAGGGAGGTGGTGGAGTCACCATCCCTGGAGATGTTCAAGAGGGGACTGGACATGGCACTTGGTGCCATGGTCTAGTCATGAGGTCTGTGGTGACAGGTTGGACTCTATGATCTTTGAGGTCTCTTCCAACCTTGGTGATACTGGGTGATACTGTGATACATTATATCTTTCTGATGACACGAGAGAGATGAGACACTGAACATGCTCATTTTCGAGGGGAAAAAAACCAAACAACCTATTTGCAGAAATTGCAACCAAAAAAGACAAAATCAAATCCTGAAAAATGCTTGTGGTGCTGAGACCAAGCATGAAGTCAGAGACTTTATAGCGTGAGCTGGGCTTTATTCTGCAGTAAGCATTGACTGAAGCATGCTGATGGAGCAGTATAGTCAGCATCCATAGCTCAAGTAAATGTGATATGGACAGAAGTGTACAAACCCAAAACAGGCAACTTTCTACTCTCACTAACTGATGCTTTATCTGCTCATATTCCCAACATAGGAGGGCCTAAATGCAATCAGCAAGCTGGTCTTACTGTGCTAGATGTGAAGTAAGAGGAGAGCAAAACTCTCACTGGGAGTTTAAAGACAAATGAATCACAGAATCACCAAGGTTGGAAGACACCTCAAAGATCATCAAGTCCAACTCATCACCACAGACCTCATGACTCAACCATGGCACAGCTGGAGGGGGAGGATAAAAAACTTCAGTAATTTCTTTCTGTTCCTTCTGTAGGTAGTGCTACCTTGCATCAATCCTCTGCTCCCGGTGTCTTACAACTAGAATTATCCACTAGATTTTGCATTGTGAATATGGTTTCAGTGAAACACTTGGGGTTTGGGCTCTAGTTTTAATCCCTTCTGCATTAGAGGAACTTGGAGAATGAGGTTTTGCTGCCGACCTTATTGCTGTCTACAACTACCTGAAGGGAGGTTGTAACCAGGTGAGGCTTGGTCTCTTCTCCTAGGCAACCAGCACCAGAACAAGAGGGCACAGTCTCAAGCTGGCAGGGGGAAGTTTAGGCTGGATCTTAGCAAGAAGTTCTTTACAGACAGATTGGCCATTGGAATGTGCTGCCTAGGGAGGTGGCGGGGTCAGCGTCCCTGGAGGTGTTCAAGAAGAGCCTGGATGAGGCACTCAGTGCCATGGTCTGGTTGATTAGTTAGGGTTGGGTGATTTGTTGTACTTGATGATCTTGGAGGTCTCTTCCAACCTGGCTGATTCTGTGAGTATCTGTGAATATCTTTGCTTAGGCATCTTACGGTAGATATTCTTCTTAAAATATGAATAATCATGGTTCAGAGAAAGTGCATTATTACTCGAAGTTACAACTGTAAGGAAAAATGACAGTGGTGCTTAAATGAAGCTTGGCAGTCTGCATAGCAGGCAGCAACCATCTGTGCTATGGCAGCACTGTTTGTATTTTAATGCATAAACATACAGCAAAGATAATTAAGAATAGCTATAATTAAAAATGATTACAACAAATTACTTACCCCTCAATAGCGACGTGTGCCTGTAACTTGCAAGTTACTTGATGAAGTAACTCTTTGCTGAGGCAGATAGGAGATAGCTTTGCAATTCTCACCCTGTTTCTGACAGTTCACAGATCTTTAAGGGGCTTTTCATTTTTTTTTTCCTTTCCAAATGATGAAAGGATTTTATGTCCTGGGCTTCATACACCTATTTGATGCACAGTAATTATCACTGAAATTTCATCCTTCATACCAATTTCTTCACTGTTTTTTTTTCAGTTTGGTTGTGAGGTTTGGGGGTTTTTTGTTTGTTTGTTTGTTTGCTTGGTTTTTGCCTATTTTTTTTTCCCCCCTGCTCCCTGAGACAAGATTAAAAGTAGAATATTTCTCAGGCAATGGGAACAAAATGACAAGAAAAGAACACATACTCACACATTTATTTTCGTTTTCAAAGGAAAATATTTATATTTGCTCCTGACAAAAGAAAAACAACATTTTAAACAGATAAAAAAATAACAGCAAACCTAACTTTCAGGAAAAAATTAGTACATTTTCTCTTGTAACTTCTCCTTACCTTAAAATAATAATCCCATTTGCTTTTCATTCCTGTTTCTATAAAGCTCTAACTCTTCTATCATGTGTTGAATTCCATATGGATTCTGTATGGTTGGTGGGTCCTGAGATCTTTCCTCATGGAGGGGAACAGGTTTAAAGTGCATGAGATGGGTGAAAGGGAAATTTATCTTAACTTGTCACAACCAGAATTTCAGTTTCTGAGAGCCTCCTTTTCAATACAGAAAAAAGAGAATGATGTCTGCAGCTGGCTGTGGGAAGGCCTCACTACTGCTCTTCAATTCTACCATGTACTTAGCAGCAAGGTGAGATCTTATATCAAGGCTGGATGGGGACAGATGGTAGAGTAGAGTAGAGTAGAGTAGAGTAGAGTAGAGTAGAGTAGAATAGAATAGAATAGAATAGAATAGAATAGAATAGAATAGAATAGAATAGAATAGAATAGAATAGACCAGGTTGGAAGAGACCTTCAAGATCATCAGGTCCAACCTATCATCCAACACCACCTAATCAACTAAACCATGCAACCAAGCAGCCTATCAAGTCTCCTCCTGAACACCTCCAATGATGGTGACTCCACCACCTCCCCGGGCAGCACATTCCAATGGGCAATCACTCTCTCTATGAACAATTTCTTCCTATCATCCAGTCTGAACCTCCCCTGGCATAGCTTGAGACTGTGTCCTCTAATATGCTGTAGAATATAGAAACATTGGTTGGAAAAAACCTCTGAGATCATCGAGTCCAACCTACTACTCAACACCATATAATCAACTAAACCATGGCACCAAGCCCCCCATCCAGTCTCTTCTTAAACACCTCCAGTGATGGTGACTCCACCATCTCCCTGGGCAGGACATTCCAAAGGCCAATCACTCTTTCTGTGAAGAACTTCCTCCTAACATGCAGCCCAGGATAGGCCAAGTATAGGCTCAGAAAACAGTAAGTTCTCTGAGGTCTCTCTAGAACAGATATAATCTACACATTCTGTGATGCTCCACAGTCATCCTTCTTAGCCATTTAGTACATTTGGGGCCCAAAGGCTTGATACAAAAATTGTCAGCAACAGCATCTGTGAGGCACAGTTTCAGAATTCAAGTAGTTCTGGCTCAGCAGGTTTTGGCTTTCTTAGAGAAAAGCGACTTGTTGCTTGATTCATTGCATATGAAAGCATTTGTCTGTCTATCCATCACATATCAGTTTAGATGGAACATTGTATAGCAACTTAAAGGCTTTAGTAATGCTTCAAATTTGCAAATTTGATGGTGTCACAACTACCACAAGATGATTTCAGAAAGGCTCTAAAGCCTTTTGACAGAGAAGTAAACAAAGGGGTTGTCTTTTGCTTATCTCTACTGAGCATGTTTTGAGGCAAATTTAGAACGATGGATTAAGACAGTTGAATTTACTTAATTGATAGAGCAAACACAAAATAAAAGAGAAAAATATTCTGCTTATTAAAGGCAACACCTTTGCATCATAGATCTCTTAAGAGAATTATTTTGGACTTCTGACTTCACTTACTTTCAGAAAATTGCTGTCTACTATTTTGCAACAACTATCATTTCAAGTTTGCTACAGAACTTACTAGTGTTTTGCTTGCTCTTAGTGATGTGGCCTGGTGGAAAGCGCTTGCTAGATTAACTAAAAGGCATGTGATTCTGTGTTTGTAAATTGAAGGTGCCAGGGTAGTGTTCCTCTTGCTGTAAGGGTGATGGAGATGCTGTACAATCTCAAAGAAAGCAGAACTGTGCAATCCAAATTCCACAGTTTGATCACGTGCTGGTCACTTAGATTAACAGAACAAATAGAATAGAATTAGAATAGAATAGAATAGAATAGAATAGAATAGAATAGAATAGAATAGAATAGAATAGAATAGAATTTGACCAGGTTGGAAGAGACCTTTGAGATCATTGAGTCCAACCTATCATCCAACACCATCTAATCACCTAAACCATGGCACAAAAAGCCCCATCCAGTCTCTTCTTAAACACCTCCAGTGATGGTGACTCCACCACCTCCTCGGGCAGCCCATTCCAATGGGCAATCACTCCCTCTATGAAGAACCTAACATCCAGCCTAAACCTCCCCTGGCACAGCTTAAGGCTGTGTCCTCTTGTTCTGGTGCTGGTTGCCTTGGAGAAGAAACCAGGACCCACCTGTCTACAACCTCCCTTCAGGTAGTTGTAGACAGCAATAAGGTCTCCTCTTCTCCAGGCTAAGCAACCCCAGCTCCCTCAGCCTCTCCTCATAGGGCTGTGCTCCAAACCCCTCCCCAACTTTGTTGCCCTTCTCTGGACACGTTCCAGCAACTCAACATCTTTCCTAAACTGAGGGGCCCAGAACTGGACACAGGACTCAAGGTGTGGCCTAACCAGCCCTGAGTACAGCCATAATAATCCTGTGATTCTGTGATAAAGTTTGCATGGATAAAGTGATCTGTCTGGCACACAGGGGAACCATTTGGTCTTCTTGCCTAGAAATAGTTTTCCTTCGTAAGGTTGATTTCAGCTGTTTGAAAGCCATTTCATATTTAAATAGCGTGAGCCAAACTGAGCCATGGTGCAAGGCTGCTTGTGTCAATGGAACTCCACCAGAGGAATGTTTGACCCTGTGGGTTAATGCAGTGAAAAGATAACAACATACTGTATGATCACATAAATTAAAGATGGGAAATACCAATTAGGTCAGCTAGTCCTTACTCAGGGGACCATTTTAGAGTGTTCCCTGCACTCTACTCTTGAGTGCTTTGCATTGTTTTAAGAAATTCATGCAGTAAGAGCGATATCTTGGGAGACTGTGCTGTAGTTCATCATATCTCACCACTGAAAAGTGCTTTCTGAAAAACTTCCCAGCTTTTCTTTTTTAGTCTCGAGAAGTAAGTATGAAGATCCTTGTCTTAAGTTTTCTGTTTCACTGAAAGCAATAATATTTTGGTTTTCTCTATGGCTTTTCACAAGATATGCCTCACACATGTTTTCAATTAACATGGTCTTGCATTCACTCAAAAATAAACTGTAGATTTTTTATGTGTGAATAAAGTCCAATAAGAATTAATAAAAAGCAGTTTTATTCTCACAGATTAAAGAGCTATTGAAAAAAAAGGCCACATATTCCTGGGTTGTTGGATAAGGTTTATTTGTGTGTTTGTTAGAATAGAATAGAATAGAATAGAATAGAATAGAATAGAATAGAATAGAATAGACCAGACCAGGTTGGAAGAGACCTTCGAGATTATCGAGTCCAACCTATCATCCAACACTATCTAATCAACTAAACCATGCAACCAAGCACCCCATCCAGTCTCTTCCTAAACACCTCCAGTGATGGTGAATCCATCACCTCCCTGGGCAGCACATTCCAATGGCTAATCTCTCTTTCTGTGAAGAACTTTCTCCTAACATCCAGCCTAAACTTCCCCTGGCACAGCTTGAGACTGTGTCCTCTTGTTCCTGTGCTGGTTGCCTGGGAGAAGAGACCAGGCCCCACCTGGCTACAGCCTCCCTTCAGGTAGTTGTAGACAGCAATAAGGTCTCCCCTGAGCCTCCTCTTCTTCAGGCTAAGCAACCCCAGCTCCCTCAACCTCTCCTCACAGGGCTGTGCTCCAAACCCCTCCCCAGCTTTGTTGCCCTTCTCCGGACACGTTCCAGCAACTCAACATCTCAACATCTTTCCTAAACTGAGGGGCCCAGAAGTGGACACAATACTCAAGGTGTGTTTCTGTTTGGTTGTGGTTTGGTTTTTGGTGGTGTTCTATATTTACTGTTTTGGTTTTATGTTGATTTGGGGGGGTAGGGTGGGGGAGGGTGTTGTTTTGGGTTTTTTGTTTGTTTTTGTTTTGAGAAAGACTAGAAATAGAAATACACAAGCAATTAGGAAAGGCTTTACTTTCATCCCAGATAAATCTAAGTAGTACTGACGATTCCAGGCTTAGATGAGATAAAACACAATTTCCAGATGTGTCTCCAAAGTTGCGTGCTTCTGGCTACAAAGGTAACACAAACATTCAAGGTGTCAGACAGCGACTCAGGCAAAAAAATGATGCATAAGAAGTGCCATTACAACCCTGAATGCTTTCTCACAGTGTGACTGGGTCATCACACAGATACATGTGTCCTGAATGCAACCTTTTGGTGAAAACAGGATTCTACCTGTGGGTCAGGTAGCCTCCGTTCTCTGAATGGAACAAGTCTCCGTGCTTTTAATCTGAGAGACTGGCTTTGACCCAGTGTGTGCCAGGGTGGTAGTTTTAGGCCGTGCCTCTAAAATTTGTTACGGATTTCAAACAGAAAAGTAGAAAAATATAAATAAACCACTATTGGGTGTGAAAAAGAAAACACAGATGATTCCAAATTATTCCATTGGAGAAATCTCTGCTATAAGACTGCTTGTACCAAAAACATTTGGAGGGGGGGGGGGTCCTGATCTCTTCTCCGCTCACTTTGCTTGGGAGAGATTAACCTGCTTCTGCTTGACCTTTGGCTGCATTGTTTTGGTGAAGTTCTAACAGCTGCTTACTTGTTTTCTCTGCTCCTTTCTCCCTTTTGGATGTGGTGGGAGGGCAGAGAGGCAGCTCTCCTAGTCTCTGACCCAGGGCGGTGGGGGGGTGTTTCATGTTGTTTGTTAATCGTATGTATCCGTAAATATTGTAAATCCTGTATGTTTTTGTACATATCCATTGCATTCCATTGGAGATTGCAGTTTTGCCTGTAAATGCAGCTTCCGTTTGCTTCCAGCTGAGCTGGTCTGGCAAAGTTAATGTTGAGAGGAAATTTCAACCCACCACAGCTAGATAGAGGTGTTTAGAAGTTAATTGCCTAAATTGCTTCATATGCTGCCAGTGCTTTTTTGTCTGAGACATACTTAAATACTTTGAACTACCTGGCTTTTCCCACAACATACTGCACCACAGCAAATATTGTATCTCTGGGATTTTAAGATTATAGTAGTTTAAATGTTTGATCAGTGAATAGAATAGAATATAGAATAGAATTAACCAGGTTGGAAAAGACCTTTTGAGATCATTGAGTCCAGCCTATCACCCAACACCATCTAATCAACTAAACCATGGCACCAAGTGCCTCATCCAGTCTTCTTTTAAACATCTCCAGTGATGGTGACTCCACCACCTCCCTGGGCAGCCCATTCCAATGGCCAATATCTCTTTCTATGAAGAACTTCTTCCTAACATCCAGCCTAAACCTCCCTGCTTACTAATGCCAGTTGTTAATAATTTGGGAAGCATTCATACAGCCTAACTCTGACACAGAATTGTTACATTATTTGTTTTACATTAGGAGCCTGATTTCACAAAACTCCTGGTAGAGCCAGTCTGGTATCACAATACCATAACCTGTACTGGTGATGGCATTATTCCTCCTCAGGCACAGGACTTTACAGTAACCCTTCTTGAACTTCTTTACGTTTCCCTCTGCCTAACTCTGCAGCCTGTCCAGGTTAGAATAGAATAGAACAGAATAGTTTCATAGTTTCATAGTTTCAGTTAGGGTTGGAAGGGACCACAAGGATCATCCAGTCTCAACCCCCCTGCCATGGGCAGCACATTCCAATGGGCAATCACTCTCTCTGTGTAGAATTTCTTCCTAACATCCAGTCTGAACCTCCCCTGGCACAGCTTGGAGACTGTGTCCTCTTGTTCTGGTCTCACTGAATTGCAGCACAGTCTTCTGGTGTGTCAGCCACTCCTCCTAGTTTTGTATCATCAGCAAACTTGCTTCCCTTCACCCAGATCAATGACAAAGATGTTGAACAGGACTGGACCCAATACTGATCCCTAGGGGTCAGTTAATTTACAGCCCACTGATTGCCACAAAGGATGACACTTTGCTTGTGATTCTGGCCAAGTTAATTTAATTTATGGAAGATGTATTTGTTGAGAAGTGAGCACATACAGCTTAAAAATTACTAGCTTGGCTTCAGACAGTGCCAACAGACTTAAATTACTTACCTTTTAGATCTATGTTCACGAGAGAGAGGAGAAAATCAGAGGATGGCACTTTGCATACTGCTTCACACGTTCTAATAATATGCTGCAGACTCTTAGAATTGCACAAGGCATCTGCTGAGCTTCCATATTAAAAAAATAAAATAAAATAAGGATAAGATGTAATGAAAAAAGGTACAGAATAGAAATTCTGAAGAGAAACCTGATTTACAGTAGCCCTCCTTGAATAACTATCTTGGGGTTTACAAAAGTGAATGGCCAAGCCTGAAGCACAATAACAAATTATATTGGGTCAAGTCTAAATTAAAAATGCTCAATTTTCCTTTAACATTCTGCAAAGGTGAAATGAATTGTTTCAGTTTGAATTGAAGTTGATTGGAACAAAATTATGATTGAAACAAGTGGGTTTGGTTAAGTTCTTGATTTTCATTGATTTTGTCAAAGCTTAGGAATATAAAGAGGGTGAATTTGTAAGTAGAAACAATTCTAGCTGAAAACAGGAATGTTTCATTCATTTAATAGAATAGAATAGAGTAGAGTAGAATAGAATAGAATAATAGAATAGAATAGAATAGAATAGAATAGAATAGAATTAACCAGGTTGGAAGAGAACCTTTGAGATCATTGAGTCCAACCTATCACCCAACACCATCTAATCAACTAAACCATGGCACCAAGCACCCCATCCAGTCTCTTCCTAAACACCTCCAGTGATGGTGACTCCACCACCTCCCAGGTAGCTATCAGAAAAAGAGTATTTCCAAATTGGTTTTCATGCTTTGTTGCCAAAATTTGCCTGAAACTGTCACTCTCTTCTTGACCCAAATATGCATTTTTTTGGTTTGGTTTCATTTACAATTAACTTTTTCAGCTGTAACATTTAGAAGGAGAAATGGCCAGTAAATATCAGGCATGTATTCAGTATCCTGAATGCCACACATGCAGAGAGATATCTATGATATCTATATCTATATCCACTTATATTGACTTGTATCTATGTCTATCTATCTCTATCTACCTATCTATCTAATCTATATTTATATCTACTTATATCTATTTATATCTATTTATGCCTATCTCTATCTACCTATTTCTATCTAATCTATCTACATTTATATCTATATCTACTTATACCTATTTATAGCTATTTATGCCTATCTATCTCTATATACCTATCCCTATTTATCTATCTATATTTATATCTATATCCACTTATATCTATTTATATCTATTTATGTCTATCTATCTCTATCTATCTATCTCTATCTATCTATCTGGGATTGTTTAGCCTGGAGAAGAGGAGGCTCAGGGCAGACCTTATTGCTGTCTACAACTATCTGAAGTGAGGCTGTAGCCAGGTGGGTGTTGGTCTCTTCTCCCAGGCAACCAGCACCAGCACAAGAGGACACAGTCTCAAGCTGCACCAGGGGAAATTTAGGCTCGAGGTGACGAGAAAGTTCTTCACTGAGAGAGTTGTTAACCATTGGAATGTGCTGCCCAGGGAGGTGGTGGAGTCACCATCCCTGGAGGTGTTCAAGAGGGGATTGGATGTGGCACTTGGTGTCATGGTTTAGTCATGAGGTCTGTGGTGACAGGTTGGACTTGATGATCTTTGAGGTCTCTTCCAACCTTGGTGATGCTGTGATCTATCTATCTATCTATCTATCTATCTATCTATCTATCTATCTATCTAAGTCTCAAAATATAGGTATCCATGCATAGCTATTTAGTCATTTATGTATTAGGTATTTATTCAATGATTGTAAGGGCTTATTGATTATCAGTAAGGCTTGTGAAAGCCTGAAAACAAGAGGTATGTTTTCAAAGGAAATCTTCTGCCTGACATGCATGTACAAAGTGAAAGGGCACATATAAGCTTTACCACTGTTCATACAGAATTTCAGGAAATAGTCACAGAAGCATAGAATGGTTTGGGTTGGCAGGAATCTCCAAAGGTCATCTCGTCCAACTGTCCTGCAGTAAGCAGGGACACCCTCCATGAGATCAGGTTGCTCAGAATCTTGTCCAGCCTGACCTTGAATATCTGCAGGAATGGAGCCTCACCTACTTCCCTGGGCAACCTGTATATCCAGGCTGAACAACCACAGCTCCCTCGGCCTGTCCTCACAGGAGAGGTGATCTAGCCCCCTGATCATTTCTGTGGACCTACTCCACAGGTCAATATTCTTCCTGCATTGAGGGCTCCAGAGCTGGACACTGTGCTCCAGGTGAGGTTTTACTAGAGCAGAGTGACAGAATCACCTCACTCAATCTGCTGGCCACGCTGCTTTTGGTGCAGCACAGGATGCAATTTGCTTTGTGGGCTTCAAGCACACGTTGTTGGCTCATGTCCAGCTTCTCGTCCACTAGCATCTCAAAGTCCTTTTCTGCAGGGCTGTTCTTTATTTCACCATCCCCCAGCCTGTATTGATATTTAGGATTGCCCATCAAACAAAATGGTTGTTCAGGATGCAGGACTTGTTTAAAGTTGCAATGGATGTAGAACATCAATACTTACAGCAATTTATTTGCAACTTTAAGCAAGTCCTGCATCCTGAAGCAAGCATTTGCTTTGGTACGACAAATTTTCTTCTTCAGCTATAAATCCTGCTATTTGGAATGGCACCAAATCCTCGTAGCTCAACCAATATCAGTGTCATGAGAGACAATCTCTGAGGAAGACAAATTTACCACGCAATCTCTAGTTACTGTATCTGCAAAGGGAGTAGATAAATAACTGATCCAAATGTTTGCAGAGATTCTTTCCTTATATGAACTTCACAAAAGATTGTAGTATCATCAACACGGGACAAGTTTTTTATGGCAGCAGCTTCCAAAATTTGATTACCCAGGGCTGACTGGTGCTAGATGTCTCATGTGAAGGACGCTGATTTCCTGAGCTCCTGAGCTCAAGCAGTGTGCCCAGGTGGCCAAGAAGGCCAATGGCATCCTGGCATGCTTTAATAATAGTGTGGGCAGCAGAAGCAGGGAAGTAATTGTGCCCCTGTACTCAGCACTGGTTAGGCCACACCTTGAGTCCTGTGTCCAGTTCTGGGCCCCTCAGTTTAAGAAGGACATCGAGACACTTGAACGTGTCCAGAGAAGGGCAACGAGGCTGGGGAGAGGCCTTGAGAACAAGCCCTATGAGGAGAGGTTGAGGGAGCTGGGGTCGTTTAGCCTGGAGAAGAGGAGGCTCAGGGGAGACCGTCTTGCTGTCTACAACTACCTGAAGGGTGGTTGTAGCCAGGAGGGTGTTGGTCTCTTCTCCCAGGCAACCAGCACCAGTACAAGAGGACACAGTCTCAAGCTGCACCAGGGGAAGTTTAGGCTCGAGGTGACGAGAAAGTTCTTCACTGAGAGAGTTGTTAGCCATTGGAATGTGCTGCCCAGGGAGGTGGTGGAGTCACCATCCCTGGAGGTGTTCAAGAGGGGATTGGATGTGGCACTTCGTTGCCATGGTTTAGTCATGAGGTCTGTGGTGCCAGGTTGGAGTTGATGATCTTTGAGGTCTCTTCCAACCTTGGTGATTCGGTGACTCTGTGATTCTGAGCATTGTCACCATTGCTTGCCCCATCACTTTTTCTTTCTGTTCCTCTGTAAAACCTGTCTGTGTTGCCATACTACAACTTACTGTATGAAATCTAAGCGTGTATTTTGCACTTAGCTTCAGTACTTTATCATAATTTTATTTGATCTGAAATTTGGGGTTTTTTTTCGTCTTTTACTTACATCATTTGCTTTCTTTTTACACTCACTTTGATTTTTATGTGAATACATGTTTTGTATTACCTTAGGCAATAAGAATGCTGATTGTGGTACAAGATCATATTACTGCTCGAGTGAAAAAAATCTGTGAGAAAGCTCAGAGCCCAGAGCTGAGGAAAAGGCTGATTTCTTGCTTTACTTTAGTTGCTACAAACCTTGGTTATTGACAAGAACTTCCTTGTATACAAAAGCACAAGGGGGCAGCATTACATTAAAATAAATTGTTGCACTGTGTGTGTGTATGTGTGTGTGTCTCTGTGTGTGTCTGTATGCACACCAAAGAATAATCAGCTAGGTAATGCTAAGTTTGCAGACAAAAAATTGTTTGAGTTTATTCTGACTGACTTCTTAGTTTCGTTGTCCTGATGGCATCTACATCAGACAAAGAAACAAAACCACTCTGAGACCATGGGGAGTTTTACTCACTTCCTGCTGCATGGCAGGTTCTTCATACCTCTTCCTTCCCCTGCTTTTCTCTGTCAATAAACTGTTATTTGTTTTTTAAGGACCAATGTAGTTTTCCAGAATACTTTCCTTCATGAGCAGTTGGCATGACAAACAGCTCTGCTGGCTCATCGATACGCTCCAGTGAATGCGCTGCAGAGAAGTTCTGCCAGGCTTTCCAAACTGACCATCGAGGACCAAGATGGAAAAGATCAGCTGAAATGTCCTGTTCTGGTGTGGCAACACTTCTGTCAGTGCAGGGAACAGACAGGCAGATGGCTTCCCACAGAAGTATGAAAACCTCCTTGTTTTGATGCAAATACTTCACTCTAGAAGCTTGACTGCAAAAAGCAACAACGTCTGTAATGACTTTGCAGGAACTTGGTCATGGCCAGTGTTCTGTATTGTTTACCTGTCATTTGTTCCAAATCATTATTTCAAGTTTTGAGTAATTAAAATCCCCAGTGTCTTTTTATATGGAGTTAACCATCTGACACTCTTTCTAAAACCTGAATTCTGCTACCATAGGTTTGTCACTTTCAGTTTTTACTCCAAGGTCTGCTATGTCTTTGCTGGGTTTGGGTCATTTTGGTGCTGTACCCAAAGGATATAATCTGTTCAGTTTTTTTTCTGGATAGCGTAGTGCCAAGGGTTGCTAACAGAAGTGGTTCCATAATGATGCACAGAGTGTGAAATATGAAAATGCATTGCCTGTATTTGGTATTTTTCAGCTCTACCCAGCTTTAGAAAAGAGCCGCTGTACACTTAGTGGCATATCCTAATGCCACTTGAATGAATAACATCGATGACTAGGGAAGGGCATCAGGATTTGGTTGTGAAGTCCTAACTCCAGCTATTATTTTGTTGGTTATTTCATTATATTTTTCCCCCTCTGGAGATGCAAATAATTTGCATATTATTTGGCATCACGTGTTGGAAGTGCTCCAGAAAGTATTGTGTGAATCCACTTGTGTGAATGACTTCTTCCACCTGTGTTGATATATCCACACTTCGTTCTTACAGTCTTTCAAATAATTTGCTTCTGAAAAGGAGAGTTAAAAAGGCACTTCCAGGGCCTAACTCTTGAAAGGCTGAGCTCCTTCAACACAGTCAGTGGATTCACTGCTTCCTGAGCCTGCCTCTGAAGATAAACCAAAGTTAATGCAGAGCACAGCTATTTGCACCTGTTTTAACTAATATTTTGCTCAGATGAAATGTAAAAATGTGATGCCTGGCTGTCAGCCAAATAAGTAAACAGCAACACCATTAATCTTTGACAGTTGTCAGTCCTGTGTCTTAGGAATTGGCTGCTGGTACCTTTCCATGCCAGGAAGGTTTGAGTAGTTTGTAAAGCTTGGACTTTGAACTACATAAAATGGAAATACTTTTAAAAGTAATATTTTTTTTTCTTTCAGTACACTTAGAACCTAAATCAATGAAAAAGGACTTTATTTTAGGAAAGAAAACTTATAACAGGAACATCAGGATAAGAAAATATTGGAGAGAGAATTATAGGATTCTTTATTGATTTTTGTTGTTGTTGTTGTTCTTTCATTAAGTGAAAAGCACATATTTGTTTTGAACTAAAAACCACAGCATTGTTTTGGTTGGAAAACCCTCAAACTTTAAGATCCTTGAGTCCAGCTGTCAACCTACCACCACCATAGCCATTAAATCATGGCCCAAAGTGCCATGTCCATATGTTTGTCAAACACCTCCAGGGACTGTGATTCAACCCCCTCCCTGGGCAGCCTGTTCCAATGCCTGATCGCTCTTTCAGTAAAGAAATTTTTCATGATATCCAATCTAAACCTCCCCTGCATAGTCTCAGGCCATTTCCTTTCATCTTATCACCTGGCACTAGAGAGAAGAGGCCAATCCCTATCGTGCTACAACCTGCTTTCAGGTAGTTGTAAAGAGCAATGATGTTTCTCCTCAGGCTCTCCTCACCAGCTCTGTTGCACTTCTCTGAACACACTCCAGCAGCTTAGTTCAAGGTTCAGCCTCACCAGTGCCAACAGTATGAGAGCATAATCAATTCCCTACTCCTATTGGCCACAGTGTTCCTGGTACAGGCCAATATACAGGTGGCATTCTTGGCCACCTGAGCACACTGTTGGCTCATGTCCAGATAGCTTTCAACCAGCACCTCTGGGCAACTTTCTAGCCCCAAGTCTGTAGTGTTGCATGGGGTTGGTGCAACTGAAGCACACTTGGCTTTGTCATGCAAGTGACCTCAGCCCATTGATCCAGCTTGTCCAGACCCCTTTGCAGAGCCTTCCTACTCTCAAGAAGATCAACACTCCCACCCAGTTTGGTGTTAGCTGCAAACTTACTGAGGTTGCACTCAATTCCCTTGTCCATATCATTGATATTAAAAAGAACTGGCCTCCGTGCTGAGCCCTGGGCAATGCTGCTAGTGACCAGACACCAAATGGATTTAACCTCATTCACCACCACACTTTGAGCCAGTTCTTAACTCAGACAGGTGTCCACCCATCCCAGCCATAAGCAGACAGTTTCTTCAGGGGGATGTTGTGAGGAACGGTGTCAAAGGCTTTACTAAAGCCTAGATAAACAAGCTCTGCAGACTTCCCCTCATTCACTAAGCAGATTGTCATCTTGGTTTGTCAAGCAAGACCTACCCTTCATGAACCCATACTGACTGGGCCTGATCATCTGATTGCCCTGCACATGCTGTATAATAGCACTGAAGATGACCTTGGCCCATGACTTTCCCCGGCACGGAGCTCAGACTGAAAGGTCTGTAGTTTCCCAGGTCCTCCTTCTGACCCTTCTTGTAGATGAGTACCATGTTTGCCAATCTCCAGTCAGCCAGGAGATCATGAACAGGTGAGAACAATGAACAGATCAGGTCACTCAGTTTGAATTCTGCGCCCATGCTGCTATTAAAAGTATCCTAAAGATGGACTTTGGGCTAAGAATTGGTTTCACTACTGAAAAAAATATGTCCCTAACTTTTGACAAAATTTCATCTTCACATTTCACTCTTTCATCTGCAGTTTGGCCTGATAATTATGTTACATTTACTCTTATTTATATGGAGTCTTCCTATGATTGTTGGATGGTTTGGTTTTGGTTATGGCTCTTCTTTATATTTTCCCCTCCTTGGCATCTGTGAGTACATTTCTCAGCTCTTTTTCCTTTTTCTCCAAAAATATGAAAAGCCACATTCCCACCATTTTGGGAATCAGGTTGTACTATTAGGCAGAGCATGAGCCTACAGTGTGCCCAGGCAGCCAAGAGGGCCAATGGCATCCTGGCCTGCATCAGGAACAGTGCAGCCAGCAGCAGCAGGGAGGTCATTCTCCTCCTGTACGCTACACTGGTTAGGCCACACCTTGAGTCCTGTGTCCAGTTCTGGGGCCCTCAGTTTAGGAAGGAGGTTGACTTGCTGGAATGTGTCCAGAGAAGGGCAACAAAGTTGGTGAGGGGTTTGGGAACACAGCCCTATGAGGAAAGGCTGAGGGAGCTGGGGTTGCTTAGCCTGGAGAGGAGGAGACTCAGGGGTGACCTTATTGCTCTCTATAACTCCCTGAAGGGAGGTTGTAGCCAGGCAGAGGTTGGTCTTTTCTCCGAGGCTGCCAGCACCAGAACAAGAGGACACAGTTTCAGGCTGTGCCAGGGGAGGTTTAGGCTGGATGTTAGGAAGAAGTTCTATACAGAGAGATTGCCCATTGGAATGGGCTGCCCAGGGAGGTGGTGAAGTCACCATCATTGGAGGTGTTCAGGGGGAGACTTGATGGGGTGCTTGGCTGCATGGTTTAGTTGATTAAGTGGGTTGGATTGGTTGATAGGTTAGATGTGATGATCTTGAAGGTCTCTTCCATTCCATTCTATTCTATTCTATTCTATTCTATTCTATTCTATTCTATTCTAGCTGCTTCTTCTCCAACCTAAAAAAACCCCACCACCACCACCAAAAAACTGTAAGGAAAATATTTTGGAGATATTTTTCCTCTTCTTTCTACAAATAGAACATAACAATTGCTGGCATCTGCCCCTGATTTTTACATGAATCAATAGGTGCTGGGGTTACTTGGGTTTTTTAGTCATGTCAGATCATCGAATAGACACACACATAAATTATCTCTTTTGGGGGAAAATGGTATCTTACCAATCATATCTCTTTCTGTAAGACGTGGTGTGTGTGGTATATATAATATATACATATATATATATGCTCTGGTAACTTCTATCTGGAGAATTTAACAGGAGTTTTATTTCAGACTTTCTGTCTCCCTTCTCACCAAAAAGGCTTATTCCAACAAGAAGTAGTTCATCAATTTAGCGACACGAGTCAGCACACACTTTTTGTCACACCACTTCTACATCAGACTCATACTTCCATCACAAGTCCCTATTGAAATCCTGTCTCAATAAGTTCCAATTCCCACAGGACTTCTCTATGGGATTTGGGTACTTTAGAGAGCACCTTCCTATAAACATAACCTCAATAGCTGTCATTTTAGTGAGCATCCTTCACTACAGTCCAAACATTCTCATAAATATGAATAAACAACAGCATCAAATCCTACTACCATGTTCTACATAAAACTAACATGCTATTGATAAATTAAGGAACATGGGTTTTTTCCCTTGGTTTTCCTTTTGGAAGTGGCATGGCATAGCATCCTGAAGTGAGTGCCCAAAGGCTACTTCACACTGATGTGATTTGCAGGTAACTTTCCTAATTTTCTTGTATTTTTATGGGGAAGTTTTATTAGAAATAGACTTATTCTCTAATGAAAACTAAAAGAGCCTCATTTGGTGTAATAAAAAGAAAGAATAAATAGCATTTGCCTTATGTCTATAACTCAGAAGAAAGCTAAAGAAGTTCAGAGGTCATGCTCTCTGCAATTCCCATTGACTTTGAGCTTCATACCCAGGCATCCTGGCCTGTATCAGGAACAGTGTGGCCAGCAGGAGCAGGGAGATCATTCAGCCCCTGTACTCAGCACTGGTTAGGCAGCACCTTGAGTCCTGTGTCCAGTTCTGGGCCCCTCAGTTTAGGAAAGATGTTGACTTGCTGGAACGTGTCCAGAGAAGGGCAACAAAGCTTGTGAGAGTCCTTGAGCACAAGCCCTGTGAGGAGAGGCTGAGGGAGCTGGGGTTGTTTAGCCTGGAGAAGAGGAGGCTCAGAGGAGACCTTACTGCTCTCTACAACTACCTGAAGGGAGGTTGTAGACAAGTGGGGGTTGGTCTCTTCTCCCAGGCAACCAGCACCAGAACAAGAGGACACAGCCTCAGGTTGTGCCAGGGGAGGTTTAGGCTGGATGTTAGGAAGAAGTTCTTCATAGAAAGAGAGATTGGCCATTGGAATGTGCTGCCCGGGGAGGTGGCGGAGTCACCATGATTGGAGGTGTTTAGGAGGAGACTTGATGGCATCCTTGGTGTCATGGTTTAGTTGATTAGATGGTGTTGGATGATAGGTTGGACTCAATGATCTTGAAGGTCTTTTCCAACCTGGTCTGGTCTATTCTATTCTATTCTATTCTATTCTATTCTATTCTATTCTATTCTATTCTATTCTATTCTATTCTATTCTACATAAGTGAGGGTTTTTTTTTTATGTCCAGATCTAGATGTGCTTTTTCTTTTTTACACACAGGCTCCCATATTTTCCCTGGATTTCTCCTTTTTCACATTTTCAGTTTCTTTTTTAAGTTTTTGCATTTACTAAACTTAATCAGATCTTAAAAGCTTCATGTAATACTTTGTTAGACTTCTTTTTCTTTCCAAATGAATGACTGCCCTGGCTAGATGAGTTCCTCAGGTTCTTTCAGGTTCTGGAAAACAGGCAGAATTGTTAGGACAAAATGGATTCTAATGCTCTGTGTCATGTTCTTTTCATTCAATCTTTTAAGCAATAGAAGAGGGCTGAACTTCTAATTAATGGAGAAAAGTTGATTTATACAAACTTGAAATTTCCTTAGGAATATTAAGAGGAGTCAATGGGTTACACATCTGTTTTTAAATGCATAGGTGTTTTTAAGATGTTTGCATTATTCAGCTGCATGAAGCAACTTGCTGATGTAGAAAGTCATTAAGGTTCAAACACATAGAAAATGATCTAGGAAAGATCATTCTTGGTCTAGGCTGAGGGAGCTGATTGCCTTTGCTAGCACTCGTCATTACAACATGGGGTATAGGGGCAATCTTTTCTGAGTCCGGATCCACACTTAAGGGCTAATAAATTCAGAATATAGACCTCTCTTCACCAGCAGATTACAGTGTAAGCTTGGGAAAGCACAGAGACTCTTTGTGCTTTGTTTTCCCCGTGTGTAAAAATGGATAACCATTCCTCTAGAGGATGATATCAAATGCTTCATGAAGATGAGCTGGTTCTGTAAGATATAGTGATACTACAGAAATGGATGTTATACAAGTAAATAAAACCAGTCATTTACCCAAACTGAGGAGGGAAGGAGGTCATGAAGCATGGGTAAGGAAGGCAGACATCCAGTTTATCATAATAACACAGAAATCTCTCAATATGTACAATGGGGACAACTAAGAGAAGGGAAGATCTCTTCCTTCTCCAAAATCTGTGTGGCCTATGCACAGGCTACTAGTTTCTTGCTCTTTTTCTAAGAAGAAAAGTCTATACTTTCGTCAAAAGGGAATGTTTACAATTCCTCTGCATGCCTCTCTCTTTGGCCACAGACATTGCTGGAGTTACTCCATTGATGGAAAATATGTTCCAGGAAGTTGATGTCGCTCATGTGTGTCAGTTCCCTGCACTAGACTCTTAAAAGGAAGGAATTACCAGATTCAGAGACACCTCTTAACCTCTCCTCACACCCACACAGCATGTCTCTATTGACAGTGACAGATATTGCATCTTAATAGGGAACCTACTTCAGCTTCCAGCAGAGAAGGAAGCACTCTACCCATTAATCTCCCTCATAGTATAGTATGAGCCCTTATTTACAGCCTCACCAACATTAGCAAGTGGTTGTGTGTTGACATACGCACACAGGTTAGACATGTCAGACTGTATGAGCTTCTAGGGAAGCTGATGTTTTAATGAAGGGTTTGCCTCCTCCTCATCAGAGGGTACTGCCTGCTCTGCTGCTCACCATCTGCAAAGTAACATCCCAATGGAATTCCTCATCAATCCAAACCCACAGCTCTGCAACAAAGCATGAAGGTGTTTTGGTGAAAGCCTTCAATCAGCTATACCTCAGTGTTCAAAGCCACATCTCCTTACAGCAAAAGGTCTGTTTCTACAGTGATGGACAAGGTATGAAAACATGGAAAAAGAATAAAAGATGTCTACCTGAAGTGTCCTATATTTCTGCAGAGTTTAGATATGTGATCTGTCTTTGGGTCCTTCCACTTATCTTTGATAGGCAATGTGGGTTTTCAGCTGAAAGAAAGAGAGAAAGAGAGAGAGAGAGAAAGACAGAAAGAAACAAAGACAGAAAGGAAGGAAGGAAGGAAGGAAGGAAGGAAGGAAGGAAGGAAGGAATAAGGAAGGAAGGAAGGAAGGAAGGAAGGAAGGAAGGAGAGAGACAGAAAGAAAGAAAGAAAGAAAGAAAGAAAGAAAGAAAGAAAGAAAGAAAGAAAGAAAGAAAGAAAGAAAGAAAGAAAGAAAGAAAGAAAGAAAGAGAAAGAAAGAGAGAGAAAGAAAGAGAGGAAGGAAGGAAGGAAGGAAGGAAGGGAGAAAGAGAGAAAGAAAGAGAGAGAGAAAGAAAGAGAGAAAGAGAGGAAGGAAGGAAGGAAGGAAGAAGGAAGAAGGAAGAAGGAAGGAAGGAAGGAAGGAAGGAAGAAGGAAGGAAGGAAAGAAGAAAGAAAGAAAGAAAGAAAGAAAGAAAGAAAGAAAGAAAAGAAAGAAAGAAAGAAAGAAAGAAAGAAAGAAGAAAGAAAGAAAGAAGAAAGAAATAGAGAGAAAGAAGAGAAGAAAGAAAGAAAGAAAGAAAGAAAGAAAGAAAAGAAAGAAAAAGAAAGAAAGAAAGAAAGAAAGAAAGAAAGAAAGAAAGAGAGAGAAAGAAAGAGAGGAAGGAAGGAAGGTAGGAAGGAAGGAAAAGGAAGGAAGGAAGGAAGGAAGGAGAGAGAGAGAAAGAGAGAAAGAGAGAAAGAAAGAAAGAAAGAAAGAAAGAAAGAAAGAAAGAAAGAAAGAAAGAAGAAAGAAAGAGAAAAGAAGGAAGGAAAGAAGGAAGGAAGGAAGGAAGGAAGGAAGGAAGGAAGAAGGAAGGAAGGAAGGAAGGAGGAAGGAAGGAAGGAAGGAAAGGAGGGAGGGAGGGAGGAAGGAAGAAGGGAGGGAGGGAGGGAGGGAGGGAGGGGAGAAGGAAGGAAGGAAGGAAGGAAGGAAGGAAGGAAGGAAGGAAGGAAGGAAAAGGAAGGAAGGAAGGAAGGAAGGAAGGAAGGAAGGAAGGAAGGAAGGAAGGAAGGGAGAAAGAAAGAATTGCTTAAAATAATTTCAGGAGCTTGTAAGAATCAGTCTGTTGTCCACGGAAAATGTGATCTGGGCAGAACCAGTGGCAAGGCTGGAAGTGTTCTGCAGCTGAAAGGTTAAACTTTGAAATTACTATTTGTGAGATGTTCAAGAAAAATGGATTAAAAAAATAGCTTTGTGTTTTTGCTACCTCCATTTCATTGTAGGTAGTGCTAGAAAACGTCCACGTGTTAGTTGGAAGCTTATAAAATGCTAAAAATGCAATCTTTTCAATGCCACACAAGAGCCTGTTTGGTTTGAGCTAATTATCTGTGGTAAGGATTAGGAATTAGTTACTTTGGTAGGACTTAAAGAAGGATGCTCTGGAAAAGAAAATTAGTATTTAATTTAAAAACAAATATTGATTACAGCACTAGGGGATACTATACACTTGAAATATGATGCCAGCACTCAAAATCAACAGAGCACTGTGGCTGGTGCAGAAGCCTTGGACTGAGACGAGTGAGAGATTTTGTTTCTGGTACTTATTGACATTAACTTCCTGCCTGTTTCTAAGAATTTCTCTGCATTACCTTCTCCCTCCTGCCTGAGCTCCTGGGAAGAGAGACTGCTTGTGCTTGCCTTTTTTGGTACCAAGCCAATCACAAGAAAGCCTTGATTTTGGTGAGGTCTTCTACTTTCTTTGATGCTTATAGGAGCATGTCCATGCAAATGTGATGACTTGAGGTGGATGAATATTTTCAGAGTATGTCTTTAACATGGTTCTGCTGCTACAGGTTTCTAGAGCTCAAGACTGGTGAGTTTGGAGGGTGAGGAAAAGACCTTTGGTCTGTCTGAATATAGGTGTTTTTGGTATCTGCTCTCACATGAACTACAGGAATTACAAAGGACATCAGAGCTGCTTGATTCCTCTGTATTATGTCCTGTCTTGCCGATAACAGTGACTAGCATTCTTTTACAGCATGGGGACAGACCCAGGTGAAATTGGGATCTAACCTGCATGTCAGGTTTACATTTAAGGCTGAACCCATGACTCTTGGCCTTGCTATGTTTTATTTTCTCCCATTTAATTTACAATACAATACAATACAATACACCACCAGGTTGGAAGAGACCTTCAAGATCATTTTAATCCAGACTAATCTCTATCTCCTTGTGTGAAATTCACTTGACCCTTCCTTGCTCACCTGCACAAATTCCAGTATAGATTTTTTTGAAGGATATAATCTGAAATGTTTTATTCATAGTGCAAAATCATACATTAGTATCACAGCACCTGACCCTTTGAGTAGTGATTGCCTGAAAAACATGCTTTTTATCTGATCAAATGCTTAGCAACTCCTTCTTGGGTGTGGGTCATGGGCCATTAGCCACCAGATCAGGGACATCCCTTAAAATGTAAGAAAGACACCTAACTTCAAATTTGTCTGAACTATTCACTCACAGTTCAGTAAGCAATGTTAAGGTTACCTGCTGTGCCTATCAGCATTAATCTATATTGTCTTGATAGCTTTCATGGAGTAAACTCCAAGTTTATCAATAGTGTTAATTAACATGAAGTAACAGGCTGACTCAGGGGCACACTATTTTGCCACATTTATCGTAAGCCCCTCTAATATTTTGTTCTGAAAACACTCTCCACAATGAGACTTGTGCAAGCAGATTTCAAGGAATGTGCCCAGCAAAGGGTCTGGAGGAAGCTGGGTTTTCAGATGAGCTGAGCATCCCGATGAGCCCAGCACTCCCTTGCATAATGGACATGAACCACTCACGAGTTGCTGCTGCCATGGCCCCTCTTGCAGACAGAAGCTGCTCAAAATTCAGTTCCTTTGCCTTCACTATGAGTGCAGATGGCAGTGAGTGGCTTCAGTCGCTTCATTTTGCAGGGAAGGATTAATCAGATGCAGAAGTCACAGAGGCTGGTGTCATTGGTATTTAACAAGACTTGGCTATTAGGGAGAAAAATAATACATTTCTCTCGTGGTTGCTCTTTAGCTGTAAATTTCCAAGCATTTAAATATAAATAAATTGGCGATCATTAGCAGCTTTCTTTTCAGAGTGCCAAAAGAAAGAGATATGCTTACTTCTATCTGATAGCGTTGCAACTAGTTAAAGATCCCCAAATTATCTGTGCCACGTTGCAAATAAGTCTTCCTTCTGAGGACCCTGTGGCAATGAGTGAGCTCTCGGGACACTGAGGAATAGGAAAGAGAAATGAAATAGTAGAGCCACAGTGCTGTGGAGTTTAGACAGGATGATAGTCCTTAAGGCATGACAGGGAGGGTTCTACAAAATGGGACAAGACTGCTTTGTTGTTTTAAAGGCATCCAAGATAGTCATGCTAGCTTCAAAGCCATGGAAATGAACAGATAAACTTTTTTACTCACCTTCTTAGATGGATTTTGCAAACTCTGCTGGAAGCCTTCACTGCCAAGGTCCCTTTAGCTTCATTGTCAGGCCGTGGCTTACTGAAATACAGCAGTTATCAATCTAACTGGTAGCTCATTTGGGTGAATATACACTGCATTTGCAATGTTGGGTTACCATTTCAGAGGCCTGTTGTGTTGTCTGAGTAATCCTGAAGAGGTACCTCCAATCCGGAGAGCAGCCCTGTCCTGTCTTGGGGCAAAACACTGTGTTCTCTGCTACCCTTAGCCCACAAGTCTTTTGTCTATATTAAGGGGCCTAGAGAGTGGTGAAAGGGCTTATCTAAGATGTTGCAGACCCTTGTGGCAAGGTTGCATGCAGACCCAAAGCCGTTTGATATCTGGGGCAGTGCTTTCCTCAGAGCTTTCCCTGAGGAAGATGAAAGCCCTGTTAAGTATGTTTACTCAATTGATCTCTTTTAAAAGAAGTCCTGAAAGAAAGGCAAAAGCAGTGATTACAGTGGGCCAGTCAGGTTATGAAAAAATATACTCCTAAAAATAATATATGACTGTTAAACTGCCCCCCCTTGATTAAACTGTTTCTCTTTGTCATGCTCCCCTCATAACACTCACTTTCCTGTGACTTCTACCTCCTTACTTATGTTTCCTTGTATTAGCTAGTATAATATTATGCTGCTTCTACGGGACATGCTCTGTAATAACTAACCCATCACGGTGGTCTCACGGCAGTTCCAGGGATAGAATATTAGTTCTTTGATGTTTTAGTTCTACAAACACATAGAGTCATAGAGTCATAGAATCGTTAGGGTTGGAAGGCACCTCAAGGACCATCTAGTTCCAACCCGCCAGCCATGGGCTGGGACACCTCACACCAGATCAGCCCCATCCAGACTGACACCAAAAACCTCCAGGGCTGGGGCTTCCACCACCTCCCTGTATACATACATTCTCTTACATATACACAGTCAAACACAAAACCCAGATGCACTCCTTCACTAGCTCGCTCTGAAGGGCAATGTGTTTGTGGGTTTCAGCTGCATAATTTTCACCTTCTTGCATTGTTAAGGAAGTGGAGAGGTGAAAAAAGCACGGACATGAGCACAGCATTTGGCATCCTTCCTTACTCCTAGCATGTGAGTTCCAGAATCTGCTGTTAAATACCGCAGAAATTACAGAAAACAGAACTGGCTCTGCCATCTCAGCCCCAGCACAGGATTTGTAAGGCAAGGCTTAGTATCTGTGGAGAAAACACCCAGCAGAAGTACTGACAACTCGTTTCTAGTCAGTATCCCACAGCAAAGAATTATTAGGTCTTATGATTATTTTTTATATTTACATGCACATCAAAATGACAAAATGAGGTTTATGCTTTCTCCCCTTTTTAGTTTCCAGCTGACTGTCATTTTCTTTAAAGATTAAATAAGTAATTTATTGAATCATAACAGCAAGCATTTATTAGGAAATTGCTGGGTAATTTGAACTGCATCTTTATTATAAAAAAAAAAAAACCAACCAACAAATCCTCATCCAAGGCCTCCAGTAACTTTGTGCAACTCTGCACCATTAATTTCTTCCAGAGTGACATTCTGATATGTGCTGAACAGATGGAATTGCAGGATTGTTCTAGCAAATTTATCATAAAAAATGCATCCGACACCTGTGTAATTTGCCTAATCATTTTCCTAATAAGCTCCCACCATTAATTATGCACGATTTCCACAATGCAATCAAGATAAAAGTAAATCTGATGACTTAATACCCTTCAAAATAATTGGTTCACCCAACACAAGGCCTCCTTTGCTTTCCATAGCCATTCCAGTTAATTAGAAAAAGGGTGCACCCTGTAGGAGTCAGCAGAATGGAGGCTGATCACATGGTGGGAGGCAGGCCTGCTGGTTTTTTGGGCAGGAGTCAAGGATATTAACTCATGAAAGAGAGAAACAGCCCCCTCCCCCGGCCCCCGCTTCTCATCGTTGCCTCGCTCCCCCTCCTGCACACCCCCACCCAGCAGCAAACAGATGCGATTAGTGTTCTTCAGCCATCAGAAAACTGACTGCAGGACTCCGAGGGTCTAATGAGAATCAACTTTTCGGCGGCTGCTGTCTTGCGGTGCAGCCCACCTGTCACATCATTAGGTGCAGCATGTGCCTGGAATTCACTTTGCTAAATGAGATTTACAGGCCCCAGTGAAACCCATCCTGCAGCATTCCTGCTTCAATTAGCTAAAGATTAATTGTCTGAGAAAGGGAATGAAAGTTTTACTTCAACTGACCTGAAAATGGGGGGAGGTGGGAGGGGAGGGGGGAGGGGGAGCTGAGGAGGGGGACAGAAAGTATGGCTCAGGTATTCCACATAGGCCTCAGGCAGTGTGGAAAAACGTGATAATTTAAAGGTGCTGCAAATTTCCTACACCTCGTCTGGATGAGTGAAATTAACTAGCACTAAAAGCTGTCAAATTAAAGGTTGACTTCCAGATATTAGCACCTTAAATGTCACTGAATATTCTCTGTCTCTCCTCTCCCCATCCTCCCTCCTTTCTCTCCTTCGGCCTCTCTCCCCTCTTTCCCCCCCTGCTCCCCCTAACCAAACCCTTCCCCCCTCTTTGTATTTTTTTTTTCTTGGCAAACATGCACATCAGCACACCTGCACATGCACACAAACATTATCCTACTGCTGTTCCTGCTAACTGCGTGTGCGTGCTCAGGCCAGAGTCGCTTGGTATAAATGTCTGATGTAACCATGGCTACAGAACAATTGACAATTACAAAATTTCCTCCATTTTTAATGTTACACTAATTATGTTTGAATGTGTCTTAATGGAGAAAGGAATCAAGGAGATGAAGCAGCATTCTGTTCGTGAAGTGATGGGGCAGAGCCTGCGTCTCCCATCTTCATCAGCTTGAAATCCAAGCCCACAAAAGGCACAGAGCATCTTGAAATGAGCTAATGAGCCTGGGAGTATCCGATATACACACCAACATATGAAATACATAGATTCAAGCTTTTAATAGGGATGGTACCACCAAAACAAACCCACACCAGCTCATAAGTTGGGTAAACAAAATTGTCTTCCTTTGAGCTGCATTTCAAGGTTGAAGGATGGTTTCTTGTATCTCAGTTCCATCATTCTGCATGTCTTGCTGGACTGTGTGTGCGTGTGTGGGGGGGTTAAACCTGAAATTGGTTTTATGGCTTTTATTCCACCTGTGACTTTGAGTTAAAAACTACTTTTCTTCTGTTCTGCATTATGTAAAATATTGGGAGATGGTCTCCAGTCTTGTCCAATGTGTAAAATGTCACGCGCTGCCTGTAGAAATCTGTATGGCCTCAGAGGAGCCAAACCATTTTATTACCAACTGTACTCTCGGCCCCTCGGACTGAGGTGTTTACCTGTGCATCATCCCAAGGCATGCCAATGTATGTGTCATGTCAACACATTTTGAACGAAGCTGAGAAATCCCTGCAAGGAATTGCCTTCTGCTGCAACTGAGGTATGGGTGGCATACACCAATGACCCCTTCTGATTTCAGTGGCATTCTGGAGGGAAGTCCTGCCACTCAGATTCGGCTGGGGCTGGGCATCAGCCTCAGAGCTTTCAGCAGCAGTACCTAGTGGGTACTCTGCCAGGGTGTGGCTACATATGGATTCTGTGCTGGTGTGTAAGTACTCAGAGAATTGTTGTTGCTGTTTTGTTTATTCTTTTGTCTGGTTTTTAATAAGACCCTGACATGGTTAGATTATAAAGGGGGGGGGGGGGGGGGGGGAGGGGCAGGAAAAAAAAACTAGCAAACTTCCAAACATCACTTTTCCTCCTACTGCTGAATCTTCTTCCTTAACCCGGTAATTTAACAGGCATGCACACCCACTGCTGAAGGTGGGGTGGGGATACTGTTACAAGTTTCCTCACAGCAGTGAGCTCTCAATCCCAGCTGTGTCTTCAGCGGCAAGAGCCAGTTTGATTATGCTAAAGCACCCCTGGATCCCTTCCTCTTTTGTTTCATTCTACCCAGGGTTTTAAAGCTTAAACATTTGACATGCTTGGGTAGTTTCTTCTCTAATTTTATCCCAGCTGACTGTGCAATGAGTTTAACTCAGAGCCCTTAGGTGCAAGCCACTTTCCACAATGTATATTAAACCTTGTAAAACTAGCTGGTATGTCATTACCCAGAATATAATTACCTATATTGGAATTTGGCCAGGATACTGGGGCTAATATTGTTAGCCTTGCAAAAATTGGCGTGGGACTTTTTAATGACCACATGTGGTCAGTGCCATATGTTTCTAGCTCGTCTAAAGGATGGTACTTCTCACACAGCCATGCCCCCTTGAAATCACTTCAGGGCAGGAAAGCAAAAGCTTGAAGGCCAGACAGGACAGACAGTTGCTAGTTCAAGAGACCGATAACATCTTTGATGTAAGGCAGGAGAGAGCTCTGTAGCAAACCATGGCGCTAAGTGACCGGGAGCTCTTCCTGACCCAAGTTTTACACATTCCCTTCCTCTTTTGTTTTTTTATTGCCTTTTTTTTTTTTTTTGCCAGCCCTTATGTCTTCTCAAGCTAGCCTGATAAGAATGGTCACCATTTTTTCCAGAGCTTATGTATTTTATGTAAAGCTATTTTTTTTAATCAGTCATTATGTGAGTGATTTCATCCACTGAAGATATTTGTTTAGATGAGATTGCACTAAACCACAAGCTCAATTAGAACAGAACAGAATAGAACAGAGTAGAATAGAATAGAATAGAATAGAATAGAATAGAATAGAATAGAATAGAATAGAATAGACCGGGTTGGAAGAGACCTTCAAGATCATCGCATCCAACCTATCATCCAACACCACATCGTCAACTAAACCATGCAACCAAGCACCCTATCAAGTCTCCTCCGAAACACCTCCAACGTTGGTGACTCCACCACCTCCCTGGGCAGCCCACTCCAATGGGCAATCACTCCCTCTGTGTAGAATCTCCTCCCAACATCCAGTCTGAACCTCCCCTGGTGCAGCTTGAGACTGTGTCCTCTTGTTCTGGTGCTGGTTGCCTGGGAGAAGAGACCAGCCCCTGCCTGTCTACAACCTCCCTTCAGGGAGTTGTAGACAGCAACAAGGTGTCCCCTGAGCCTCCTTTTCTCCAGGCTGAGCAACCCCAGCTCCCTCAGTCTCTCCTCACAGGGCTTGTGCTCCAAACCCCTCACCAACTTTGTTGCCCTTCTCTGGACTTGGAAATATTCAGAGAATCATAGAATCATAGAATCAATAAGGTTGGAAAAAACCTCAAAGATCATCAAGTCCCTTTATTTTTTCAAGTTCTGTGTGCCAGTCATAATATGTCCTAACTGAGGCTATGATTTAAAATGCTAAAGCTAACATTAATATTCACATTCAAAGGAAATTCCATTAAAATATTTGGTGCCATGCTTCCATTCTTTGCTATATATGCCACCATAAAGTTTGACATTGAAGCTTGCTCAGAGAAAGCAGGTGTCGTTTACCTCTACCCTGGCCAGTTTGAGACTAATCTTCATCTCATTCTTCAAAGTATTTATTAAAACATAAGTAATCATGAGGTTTTGAGCCCCTCTGGTAAAATACCATTACAAGGTTCAAAATGAAGCTTGCACTAGTCTCTGTTTTTAACTTCTTATCCTGATAAGGAGTATTAGCTATCCTTGTCCTTTATCAGTTTCTTGTTTATGACTCTCCTGAGTCTCTTCTCAAAGAAACCAAGTGACTGACACTCCTGTGATGCCTGTATGCCTGGGGTTCTCTCCTCACTCTTTTTTTCCCACTTTTCTTTGAACCACTAAACCATATTCTCTTAAATTGTACAATGAAACCCTCCATTTACTTTAGCTTGCAATAAAATAGATTTTCATTATCAAACATTTGATGTTACTGCACTACTGCTGGCCTATGTGGCTTTTTAAGGCGCTAGTGGTAGTGGAAAAGTGATGACCTACCACCTCTGTTTTAAACCTAATTCTCTCCTGATTGTCAAAAGTTGTGAAGAAGAAATCAAATCTATTATTGGACAAGGCTATCATTAAGGAGGCTAGCAAGCCTTCATCTTTACAGCCCTCAACTTTACAACTGTCCTTTGCTTGAGAGATCCTCGTTTGGCTTTAACGATCTGTCTTGACACAGATAGTGTTTAATCTTCCCTTTCTTTTTTTTGATTAAACTGAGAGAGATGGTTTTGCCAACTCATCTCCAAGGCTCTGTTTGCTTCAGATGTCCTGGACTTTTGACTTTGCTACTGAATATAAAACAAGGGCAGTATTTGTGGCTTTGGTTGTTGATCTCTTCCTAATAATGACAAATGGCCAATTCATATAATTGTGGCTCCAAGTGTGAGTAGTGAAGATTTGCCAGATGAGCAGAAAGAAATAAATAGGTGTTATCAACAGTCATTATTGTCACAGGGGTTAAGAAGCTCATCATTTCAGCATCTGGTTAGATCATCCACTATTGTTTAGATAATTAAATGTTAGCTGGGACAAAGCAAAGCTGTTCCAGATACACTTTTTGAGAAGGTATGAACTCCTCTTCTTACAGCACAGTGACATGTCATCCCACATCTGCCGGGTTTTTGAAGCCAGGGATGAGATCACAGGTGAAGAGGCATGGGCTGGCTGTAAATAAGTTCATCCCACAGCATTAAAAATGTGTGTCTGTGCAGGGTTTACATGTGCTTTGAAGGCTCTTGACTGGAGATTGCTGAAGAGCTTGGGGGGAACTCTGACTCCTCTGCAAAGTGTCTTGGCTGCCACCAACATCACTTGCAATAGCAGCTTAAAATCATAGAATCATAAGAATGATTTGGGTTGGAAGGAACCCCTGGAGGTAGGTCATCCAGTCCAACCCACCTGCAATAAGCAGGAACATCCCCAACTAGATCAGGTTTCTCAGAGCCCCATGGAGCCTAACCTTGAAAGTCTCCAGGGATGGCCCTTCCATCACCTGCCTGGGTAATCTATTCCAGCATTCCACCACCCTCATAGAAAAGAACTTCCTAACACCCAGTCTAAATCCACCCTTCTCTATTTTAAAACCATCGTCCCTTGTCCTATCACTACAAGCCCTTGTAAACAGTCCCTCCCCTGCTTTCTTGTAAGCCCCCTTCATGTACTAGAAGGCCACTATCAGGTCTCCCCAGAGATTTCTCTTCTTCAGGCTGTACACCCCCAACCGTCACAGCCTGTCCTCACAGGAGAGGTGCTCTAGCCCACTGATCATTTTTGTGGCCCTCCACTGAATCCTCTCCATCAGGTCCTTGTTTTGAGGCCCCAGAGTTGGATACAGTATTCTAGGTGAGGTCTCACCAGAGCACGCTGACAGAATCATCTCTCTGTCTGTTGGCCACACTTCTTTTGATGCAGCCCAGGATGGAACTTGCCTTCTGGGCTAATCCACTTCATCCACTCTTACTGAACTCTCTGCTTCTCTAGAACTTGTCCACTTCAGGTTTTACACTTTCTAATTTGCATCAGTTACCACTAAGCCTCTGCATAAAATTTCAGAGATGAACCCTAACCTTTACAAAACAATTGACCCAACCCAAATCTAACTAGAGGAGGGGCATGTTTTTAGGGTTATATTCTTGTGATGTTCTAACCAGAAGTGTTTAAGTCAGCCTGGCAAGGAGAGCTCTGACAGAGGAAGAGTTTCTCTGCAAACTCTAGAAACCCTAGAAACCTACTCCTTTGAGAGACACATTCAAATGAAGGAGGCAAAGGGTTGGGAGGGCTAGAGACATGGTGATTTACTGGAAAAATCTAGATCTTTTGGGGGGAGAAATGGCTGCCTGCATTCAATATAACTGGATGTATATCTAATTAATGGCAGAATGCCCAGCACTTTTGGAAAGCATTTACAGACTCAAAGGAGTAATTCATTGTATGATGGATCCCTAGCAAAGGACCTAACTGTGATCCATGCCAGGATCATTCTCTAGCTTGGTTTCTCCTTGTATTTTATGCTGTTATGCATATTTGCAGCTCTTCTGAAATCAAGATCAATTTGTTAAAAGCTTATTTTGTAGGATAACTGCACCCAGTCATACTTACTCCATCTTAAGCCCATAAAAAATATTCTTTGCTATTGTGTGATGTTTTGGGGGGTGTTGCAGATCTTTTTACTAAAAGCATATGCATTCCCATATCTCTGATACAATGAGGTTGTAGAGTTGTGCAGCAAGTATTATAAAGGCCCTCTATGCCTTCAAAGTACATTTTGAATTTCATGATTGAGTCTGCATAATAGGTTGACTACATCTACAGCAAGGTGGTGTGACAGACTGGAAAATCTATTCATTTGTTTTCCTACTTAAAAGAAAAATAAGGGCAGAACCATAAATAAGGAGGTGAAGCATAACCACTTAGCACACAAATGTATATTAAGCAGCACTTGATGGGAATAACAGTTTGTTCCTGAGAGCATTGCTGACCTGTGTAATTTCAAGTGTGAAGTAAAATGGATCTAGATGGATCTGGAGATATCAGCTCAGGGGCTGCTCTGCAGAGCAGCTGGACAATTGCAGATTCAACTGCAATTAATTCTGAAGGTTGCTTTTGAGGTGCATTTTCTGGAGGGTCAAGGTGTTATTCCTATAAAGTGGACATCTTGGTATCTGAGGAAAATGCTATTAGAAGTTTGAAAACACATTTTGATTTGTTTGAGTTCTGTTGATACTGTAGTTGTTCCTCCCCTGACCCCCCTGAATAATGGTAGAATTTTCTCCGATTTCTGAGAACCCCTGAGCAAAAATTTACCTTCAGTAAACTTTACTGATATTGTTATTGCTGTCATGTTAGAATAGAATAGAATAGAATAGAATAGAATAGAATAGAATAGAATAGAATAGAATAGAATGGAATGGAATTGAATGGAACGGAACGGAATGGAATAGGAATAGAATAGAATAGAATAGAATAGAATAGAATAGAATAGAATAGAATAGAATAGAATAGAATAGAATAGACCAGGTTGGAAGAGACCTTCAAGATCATCATGTCCAACCCATCATCCAACCACCACCTAATCAACTAAACCATGCAACCAAGCACCCATCAAGTCTCCTCCTAAACACCTCCTATGATGGTGACTCCACCACCTCCCCGGGCAGCACATTCCAATGGGCAATCACTCTCTCTATTACCATCACTTTCTAAGTGCTCCTCTAAATTTCACCAATTTCTATTTATATCTCCTAAGGAAAGGCAAGTGTTTTTAGAGTCATGAAATGCTTCCTTTCAAAGACTACTTTCCTGTATTAGTATGAAGCCCCACAATTTGATGGTTTTAAATTGATATTTTGTTGTTGTTTCGACTTTGAATTAATTATTCAGTAATGTTTGGATTATTACTACAGCTATTATTTGCTTTTTCAGATAGTCAGGTAATCTGATGCCATTGGCCCCCCTACCAAGTTAAAAGGACTCAAGCTCCTGCTGGGACATCCTTGCTCCCAGCCGCAACGAACAGTAGGAGATTATTCTCTCCCTCTCTCTGTTTTTTTTTAAGCTCTCAGTATTTCTGCTGATACCTAAATAGACATTGCTGACTTTGTGATATTTCTGAAAATGTCTGTCTTGCCTCCATATTCTCAGCAAATGGGAGATCAGTTCTAGCAAAAAAAACCCCAAACTTGGCTCCAGGTCTGTATACTTATGGCAACTTCCTCTGTGAACAGGGAGCTCTGTTGTTAATTAATGCAAACTGTGTTATCACTTAATCTACTGTTGTTCCTTCTGTTAGGCAAATTTGCTGTTTATTATAACTATCATGGCAGTGGTTACAGGCCTTAGTCAAGAACTTGGGCCTCATGGTATGTGGAAATAATATTTGCTAGTAGTTTCCTTTTTTAGCTTGCTTCCTTAAAGAATTCTGGGTTACGCTTTGCCATTCTGTTTGTCTGGCGGATCGCTCCAAATAACTTGGGAGTAGTTTAATGAGTTTAAACCAAAGTTTACTGCGGGAGTTCTACCAATTTTGTGGAAACTGGCTACCAGCAAGAGGAGGTGGTGATGCAAATTAGGGTTCCTGCAGCAAGGAAGACTGGTGTTGCGTTATTTTCTTCCTGGGAGCAGGCATGTGCTGGCTAGCCAAGCGGCATAAATATAGCTCCTGTGCTGCCTCTTCCCTGTTCAGCAATTAGGAAATCCAGGAGGGAGGTGTCTAGGCTGTGTCCTCATTTTGAACAAGAATGCAAGATTGGAGGTAGGTTGTAAGAAACATAGAGAAGGACTTGGATATATTGAGTGGGGATTTGGGAAACAGTTTTCATTAGCTCTGCTGCTCTCAGATTAACTAGATTTATTTTTTTTAGTGCACATTGGAGTGCAAATATTCACTAGGATTTTAATGGGAGTCTTCCTGAGGAGAACTGGGAAAATCCATGGGAAATCCTAGACATGATTATAATTTTCAGGACTAGTGATGGTAATACCATTTGCATAAAACATAAAATGCAGATAATTCAAATTTGTGCACATTTTACAGTGTATATACATTGGCACTAGAGGTGTTTCACAACCATCAGTGGCCATTTCCATTAGTCATAGGGTGAGACTTTTTTGTGTTTCAGTAGTAAGCTCCTTATTTTTATTCTGAGATTAGTTATTTATGAAGCCAACCAAAACTTTGTCAAAGCTAGATAATTTTTCAAATGTGGAGTAAAAGCTATGAGTGCCACACATTTAACTGGGAGATGATCATGAAGAAATGCACTCCAAGGAACCTTTAATAATTTTTTTTTTTTCTCCATTTCCTCTACCTTTGGGTACCAGAGAAAAGCTATTTTGAGCATTGACCAGATAAGGAGGTAATGTGATCAAGAAGTAAGAAATTCTTCTCTGGTTTGGATAGCTTTTATTTTATTTTATTTTATTTTATTTTATTATTTATATCATATTTTATTTTATATTTTTTAATTGTATTTTAATATATTTTATTTATTTTATTTTACTTTATTTTAATTTATTTTAATTTACTTTATTTTTATTTTATTTATTTTAGTGTATTTTAATATTATATTATTTTATTTTATATTATTTATTTTATTGTATTTTATTTATTTTATTTATTTTATTCATTTTTATTTTATTTTATTTTACTTTATTTTATTTTATTTTATTTTATTTTATTTTATTTTATTTTATTTAGCATTTTAATGTTAAATTAGTGTCCTGGCTGAACTCCAGCTTCTGGACAAATTCCAGCTTAAGTAATTGCATCCTGTCTAATGAATTTCCCTATCTGGCATTAATTGGAAAAGCTATTCTTCACTTCTTGTCCTGACCTGGTCTGTAATGGTGCTGTATACTATAAGTTACTGTGCTTAAATCTGAAAATGGCTGCATTTTAATAGCTAAATACCTATGCACTGGGCAAGATTAGGAACAAAGCAGCTAAACAGATATGTTCCAATATCGTTTTCTATGATGCATCACCTGTGAAGCAGGAATACTACCCTCTTTAAAATAAAAGTATTCCTAGTCAAGAATTAATAATCACACTCTTTTTCAGCAGCTGGAAACCTTTAATTTCAACTTTAATTCTACTTATAGGTATTAGAAGGCTTCCTTTAAGCTGGAGTGGCAAAGATCCAGCATTAAAAGTTGTGGATTTACCTCACAGTGTCACAGGGACCTTGTTCAGGTAAGGCACTGTGGTGGTGAGAGGCTGGGTTCTCCCCTCCACACAAAGAAACCATGGCTAACTCAGTCGGAGGAGCGAAAATGGACAAAGCTATATTTAGAAGCAGGATGAGATACAATGAATATGTACACAATATACAGTATTTACAATAGATACAGAAAATAACATAACACAGAAAGACCTTTCCCTCCTCCAGGAAGGAGAGTCCCCACTCCCCCTTCTCCCCCTTCCCCCCCTTTTTTCCCAAAAAGCGTTAGAGAGAGAGAAAAGGTAATTATTAAGGAGGAAATTCTGTTAGCTCAAAGCATATGCAAGAATTAGTTTCTTATCTGTTAGTTCAAGGTTAACTCTGTCCAGCACAGCTGTTGTTCAGAGAAGCTGAAAACAGAAAAACAGACTGAGAATCAAACTGAACTAAAGCTAAAAATATAAAGTTGCATTCCACCAATCCACCAATGAAATTCATTTAGACTTTATCTTTGTTTTCAAAACATTCAGCCAGAGTGTTCCAGTAACTGTCCCTTTCTCAAAGGCACAGCCTAAAACGGTCACAGGCACGCAGTGCAGCTGGTCATGCCTTAGTTGGTGTGACCTTGGCTTGGAGGAAGAAATCTTGCATGGAATAAATCAAGTGAGAATTCTTTACTACTACTAGTTTGTTTTTTTTCAAAACTAAATTAAAATTCTCCAATCTCAAGTGTTATTTCCAATATAAATTAACTGTAAGTATTCAACCTGATAACATACAACATAACTAAAGCAAGATAACCTGCTTCTATTATTGCTTCCTGTTTACACAACCTCATAAATTCCCGGGGAATTTTAGCCATATTGGCTGCAAATTCAGAGTTTGCACTCCTGGAGCTGCCTGCTAAATTTAAATATTCAGGCTTAACTGTAAGGACAATTTCTGCAAGTTCCCTTTGTTTTCCAAGACATCCTGAGACTATATGTGAAGCCAAATTTGAAGAAAATTGGTTTAATAATGTTATGCACAATTAAAATGCACAAGCCCTGGGAGCACTTTCCTGATGCCTGCGTGTATATATACAGACACACACACGGATATATACAAGATAAATTATCTTATACTTTTTTCATCTTTCTTAGTGTTAGCATTGCTGTAGGGCAGAAGGATGATTCATGGCAACATAACTGATTATTTTGTGTGTCCATGTGCTGGGTTTCACAGACTTTTTAGAAAGTCACAAGGTAATTCATTGACCATCTGATCTGTCTTGCACATTGAACCTCACTTGACCTTCTGACATCATGATTATGTCACTGTGGGATAGATGATTTGGCTACCTGTCCTGATATGGAGAATACAGGCAATAAGAGAATTGATGACAGTCCTGCTGTCCCATACTTCATTGTTAGGCATATGCACTTTTTTCCTGATCTGTAGTGGTGAACCTGCGTATTTCACAGAATCACAGAATTAGCCAGGATGGAAAAGACCTTTGAGATCATCAAGTCCAACCTATCCTCCAGTATCTTCAGTCAACTAAACCATGGCACATCCATTCTTTTTTTAAACACTTCTAGGGATGGTGACTCACCACCTCCTTGGGCAGCACATTCCAATGGCCAATCTCTCTCTCTGTAAAGAATTTTTCCCTCACATCCAGTCTAAACCTCCCCTGGTGCAGCTTGAGACTGTGTCCTCTTGTTCTGGTGCTGGTTGCCCGGGAGAAGAGACCAAGCCCTACCTGGCTACAACCTCCTTTCAGGTAGTTGTAGAGAGCAGTGAGGTCTCCCCTGAACCTCTTCTTCTCCAGGCTAAACACCCCCAGTTCCCTCAGCTGTTCTTCATATGGCTTGTGTCAGCAATTGTGTCTTATTATACCAGGGTCCAGCTGTTTGTCAAGAACATGTAGCACCAAAAATTTCTTTTGGGATGCAAAATCTGGTTCATTCCCTTTCTAAACTCCACACTTTATCTGATGTATGGTGAGCATGTGCTTCTTGTTAAAGAACTAGAAAACATGTTGAGAAAAGGGCCACAAGGATGATCAGAGGGCTCAAGCACCTCTCCTATGAGGACAGGCTGAGAGAGTTGGGGTTGTACAGTTTGGAGAAGGCTCCTAGGAGACCTTATTGTGCCCTTCCAGTATCTGAAGGGGGCCTGCAAGAAAGCTGGGGAAAGACTTTTTAGGATGTCAGGTAGTGAGTGAGAGGACTATGGGGAATGGATCCAAGCTAGAGGAGGGGAGATTTAGATTAGGTGCTAGTAAGAAATTCTTCACTATGAAGGTGGTGAGACACTGGGAGAGGTTGCCCAGGGAGGTGGTGAAAGCCTCATCCCTGGAAGGTTTTAAGGCCAGGCTGGATATGGCTCTGTGCAACCTGATCTAGTGGAAGGTGTCCCTGCCCATGGCAGGGGGGTTGGAATTATATGATCCTCTTGGGGTCCCTTCTAACCCTGACATTTCTGTGTAAAAACAGGGGGAAAAAAGTTTCTGTGCACTATTCACTGAAATGAGAATTAATGATAGACAGCTGCAAACTGGCACAGTTCCCACAACTATCCATGTGAGTTAGCTGCTAAGAAAATCTAAATTAAGATTTTATTACATTATAAAGTAAACAAAGAGCACACACACACTCCCCCATCCCCTTATATTTTTGTTTCAGAAATATTTGGCATGTTGCTGTTGAGACTTGAGCACAAGTTGTTATGGGGCATTAAATACCTAATTACAGCAGCCTTAAATTTTTAGTAAGTTAAACAATAAGACTGACCTTCAGACAGCCTAATCATGGCTTGTTTGCAGGCAGTATCCACTCTGATGTACAGGCTGGATGGCTGCAGATCAAAACTGGAGGTTTTATTGATTAAAGTCTTCCTATACTGGGGATTAAAAAAGTATGTCTTATCTCACTATCAGAAAGATACAGAATCCTGTTATTTGCTGAAGTAAGAGAATGTTGGCAGTATCAAGTTCTTTACACCAGGGCTGACATGACTAGATGCTCCTTTGAAGATTCACCTCAGTATCCTGAAGGAACAGTCCAGCCACTCTGGGAGCAAAACTGTTGCATCTGAACAACCTCTTCCCCATCCATCAGACTATCACTGAGCTATTTCTACACCCACTAGTAGGCTGCTTTGGGGTTTTCTTTTTGTTTGGTTCTTTTTCCTAACATACAGCCTAAACCTCCCCTGGCGCAGCCTGAGACTGTGTCCTCTTGTTCTGGTGCTGGTTGCCTGAGAGAAGAGACCAACATCTGCCTGTCTACAACCTCCCTTCAGGGAGTTGTAGAGAGCAATAAGGTCACCCCTGTCTCCTCCAAGCTAAGCAACCCCTTCCCCCTCAGCTTCTCCTCATAGGGCTTCTGTTCCAAACCCCTTACCAACTTTGTTGCCCTTCTCTGGACACATTCCAGCAAGTCAACATCCTTCCTAAACTGAGGGGCCCAAAACTGGACACAGGACTCAAGGTGTGGCCTAACCAGTGCAGTGTACTGGGGCAGAATGACCTCCCTGCTCCTGCTGGCCACACTCTTCCTGATGCAGGATGCCATTGGCCTTCTTGGCTGCCTGGGCACACTGCAGGCTCATGTTCAGCTTATCATCAATCAGTACCCCCAAGTCCCTCTCTGCCTGGCCACTCTCCAGCCACTCTGACCCCAGCCTGTAGCACTGCATGGGGTTGTTGTGGCCAATGTGCAGAACCTGGCACTTGGATGTGTTCAATCTCATGCCCTTGGATTCTGCCCATCTGTCCAGCCTGTTGAGGTCTCTCTGCAGGGACCTCTTCTATCTCCATCTTCCACCCACCCCCCCCCCCCCCCCCCCCCCCCCCCCCCCCCTTACTCTTTGGGGGCTTTTTGTTTGCAAGCAAAATTGAGAACAAATTGGTTTTCAGTTCCAGTCTTCACTTAAACCACTTCCATAACTGAGAAGACATTCAGACATACTTAGCCCAGGGCATGGCCCTGTAGCAGTGCAGCAGCCGCAGAACTGGGTAAAGCATTAGTATGTCCCATCTGAGAGTAGTTAGGGGATGCCATGTGGAGCAGGTTTGCTTAATTTTTGGACAGTATTCACCAAGGACCAGCTCAGACCTAATTAACAAAGAGTTACTTAGAAGAATAGTAGCCCTTCAACATTTCAAATGTGTCACTGTTTTTTAATGAATTGTTGCCAGTGTGCAAGAGTTGGGCAAATAATGAAGGTAAATAAATTATAGCCAGTGATTTTGTGACCACTATCATTAACTTCTCCTGAGACTAAAGCTCAGCTATTCTAAGCAAGGTGTATTCAAGCCCCATTAAGAGCCTGTTAGGGATTTCTATGAAATAGGAAGAGTAACTAAGGTCTGTGAACTTACAGCACCACTCCATGCAGGACAGAAGCCACAGAAGGCAGCAACCATGTGCTGGACCCTCTCAGTATTCCTTGACTGAATCATGCAGGAGATCTTGCATTAGACACCACTGTTTATGTAGCTTCCTCAAGGTGGTCATTCCTGTCTCCAGAACTCAGTAGAAAATAGCATTTTTGTTTCTGCAAGGATTTCCACCTCTGACATTTTTCTTTTACATTCAAACTGTACCAAAAAAAAGGCAATTATATGGCCAGCAGGAGAAGGGAAGTTATTGTGCCCCTGTACTCAGCACTGGTTAGGCCACACCTTGAGTCCTGTGTCCAGTTCTGGGCCCCTCAATTTAGGAAAGACATTGAGACTCTTGAACGTGTCCAGAGAAGGGCAACGAGGCTTGGGAGAGGCCTTGAGTACAAGCCCTATGAGGAGAGGCTGAGGGAGCTGGGGTTGTTTAGCCTGGAGAAGAGGAGGCTCAGGGGAGACCTCATTGCTGTCTACAATTACCTGAAGGAAAGTTGTAGCCAGGAGGGTGTTGGTCTCTTCTCCCAGGCAATCAGCACCAGAACAAGAGGACACAGTCACAAGCTGCACCAGGGGAAGTTTAGGCTCAAGGTCAGGAGAAAGTTCTTCCCAGAGAGAGTTGTTAGCCGTTGGAATGTGCTGCCCAGGAAGGAGGTGGAGTCACCATCCCTGGAGGTGTTCAAGAGGGGATTGGATGTGGCACTTGGTTGCCATGGTTTAGTAGTCATGAGGTGTTGGGTGACAGGTTGGACTTGATGATCTTTGAGGTGTTTTCCAACCTTATTGATTCTATGATTCTATGATTCTATGAACTCTTTTCTGTTCAGAATGGGTGGGCTGGGGGCTGAGAGCTCAAGACCTTTGACTTTAGGAGCTGAATATGTTGCTGATGAGTCAGAACTGAGAGAAAGATTTCATAACTTACGTCCTGTCATGATCCTGGAATCCTAAGTGAATTTTGGCACAAGATTGTTACACCTGTCTTTGTCCCACAGGTATGTTTTGATGTCAACATATAAAACATACCTTCATATTTAGTTTTGTACAAGTACTTGTACTACACCAAACATCAAAACCTGACTACCAAATTCACAGTAATGAAGCAATGTACATCTTGCTGGATTTTTGGATCCTTTCTAAATTATTTGGGTTTATGAACTATTCCTTTTGGCTTTCCTGCTTCTTATTCGTGATTCGTCTCATATCGAAAGTCAGATATGTCACAGAGTGTTGCTTCTGCTTTCTTGTTTATTTTTCATATTCATTTGAATGTTTATCCCCTAACAATCATACCATGCTAATATACTATGGAAATAAACTATGAAGCTAGACTAGAGTGGCACCCATTGTGCTGTCATCTTTTATCTTAGGAAATTCATCTTTTATCTTGGTAGCCAGGTGGAGGTTGGTCTCTTCTCTCAGGCAACTAGAGACAGAACGAGAGGACACAGTCTCAAGGTGCACCAGGGGAGGTTTAAGCTGGATGGTAGGAAGAAATTCTTCACAGAAAGAGATGGGCCATTGGAATGGGCTTCTCAGGGAGGTGGTGAAGTCACCATCACTGGAGATGTTTAAGAAGAGACTGGATGAGGCACTTGGTGCCATGGTTTAGTTGATTAGATGGTGCTACGAGACAGGTTGGACTTGATGACTTTGAAGGTCTTAACCTGGTTAATTCTGTGATTCTGTGAATTAAAAGTCCAAAGCACAGTGGCATGCAGATTTGAGACAACCATCTTCTATGTCCACATACAGGCTGAACAGTAGAAAGGAGAACTTAGCACAGAAAGAGAGCAACCACACAGTAACAGTGTTTAAATTCTTCTCTCTGAGTTCTAAATTCACCATAGAAAGAGATTGTCTTTTCTTTATTTTTTTTCCCTGGTCCATTTTAGGCATGATTTATAAAGGGATGCTCTGGATGACTAACATCCTTCTGGAGGTTATAAGCACTATAGATTATAGGCCATAGATTTACCTGCATGATGCACAATCATGGCATGCTTGTTACTAATCACCTTGTTTTAGAAAAGCTAGCCAGTGTGTGCAGAGAGATGGGCTTTGGTGCTCCGAAGAACTTGAATTAAAGACTCAGTAACTCTTTCTGTATTAGGAAATTCGTGGTCTGAATTTAGCAGCAGTACCTATGCCATCATTTTCTCCATGCTGTGTTCTGCTCAGTCAAGCATTGTCTGTAACAGTTAAAGCAGATGACAAATGCAGCACAAACATTCATTTTGAGTTCTTGTGATTAGTGTGATTGATTTGTGAAAGGATGAAATTATATTGTAAAATTAATCAGTGTGGAGAATAAATGACTGAAGGATCTAAGATTAATATGTTGGGCTTTTACTTTTCACTGAGTCAATATGGATTGACAAGCCATATTTTCCATTCATGTTCCTCACCTAACAGAAGGTTATGTGGCCCAAATCTTGCATAGCTAAAATATTCCTCTGTAAGATACACCTGGTCCTTTATTATGTTTTTTTTTTTGCCTTTTAAAATAACAATTGCAAAAATAGCAATTGTAATAATAGTATTATTATTATTATTATTAACAATAATAAAAAACAACCCTAAAATCTTGTTTATTCAAGACCTTTCCTTAAATATTAGGAGAGAATTGAGTTAGAAGTTCAAGCTTTTAGAAGTCCAGAATTGTCATGGTTACTGTTTCATTTGCTGTCCATGGGTGGTAACCACTTGCATGGGACCTTATGTGTTGCTAGCAAATTAACTTGCTTGATTGAGGCAACTCAGTATTCTGCTGGTAGTCCACAAGTTATTTAAGAGTATATACAACTTTGAGGACATTTTCAGTTCTCTTTTGACTTTGATGTGACTAAAGATTTGAAGGCTCTGGGAGTCATTCTGGAATTGCAGATTATTTGTCAAATACTGAGCAGTAATAATACACAATTTTTCTTAGCACTCTTGTGAGAGACACTGCATTCAATCACACAGAATCACAGAACTGTCAGGGTTGGAAGGAACCCCAAGGTTGCTCAGAGCTACATTCAGCCTGGCCTTAAAAACCTCCAGGGATGAGGCTTCCGCCACCTCCCTGGGCAGCCCAGAGGAGAAAGACTTAGTTTCATAGTTTCATAGTTTCAGTTAGGGTTGGAAGGGACCACAAGGATCATCTAGTTCCAACCCCCCTGCCATGGGCAGGGACACTCTACCCTAGATCAGGCTGGACAGAGCCTCGTCCAGCCTGGTCTTAAACACCGCAAGGGACGGGGCCTCAACCACCTCCCTGGACAACCCATTCCAGGTCTTCACCACCCTCACAGTGAAGAACTTCCTCCTCACATCCAGCCTGAATCTCCCCACCTCCAGCTTCATCCCATTCCCTCTAGTCCTATCACTCCTTGGGGGTGCTGGTGGACGAGAAGCTCAACAGGAGCTCTCAGTGTGCACTTGCAACACGGAAAGCCAATCAGATCCTGGGCTGCATCAGGAGAAGTGTGGCCAGCAGGGCAAGGGAGGTGATTCTCCCCCTCTACTCAGCTCTGCTGAGACCCCACCTGGAGTACTGCCTCCAGTTCTGGAGCCCCTATTCCAAGAGGGATCTGGAGGTGCTGGAAGGTGTCCAGAGAAGGGCCACGAGGATGAGCAGAGGGCTGGAGCACCTCTCCTATGAGGACAGACTGAAGGAGTTGGGGCTGTTCAGCTTGGAGAAGAGAAGCCTCCGAGGTGACCTCATTGTGGCCTTCCAGTATCTGAAGGGGGCTACAGGAAGGCTGGGGAGGGACTTTTCAGGATATCAGGGAGTGCTAGGACTAGGGGGGGAATGGAATGAAGCTGGAGTTGGGGAGATTCAGGCTAGATGTGAGGAGGAAGTTCTTCACCATGAGGGTGGTGAAGGCCTGGAATGTGTTGTCCAGGGAGGTGGTTGAGGCCCCGTCCCTGGAAGTGTTTAAGAGCAGGCTGGATGAGGCTCTGGCCAGCCTGATGTATTGTGAGGTGTCCCTGCCCATGGCAGGGGGCTGGGAACTAGCTGATCCTTGTGGTCCTTTCCAACCCTGACTGAAACTATGAAACTATGAAAACTGTTCCAGTGTCTCACAGTGAAGAATTTCTTCCTAGCATCTAATCTAAATCTCTCCTCCTCTAGCTTAGATCCATTCCCCCTAGTCCTATCACTATCTGACACTCTAAAAAGTTCCTCACCACCTTTCTTGAAGGCCCCCTTCAGATATTGGAAGGCCACAATAAGGTCTCCTCAGAGCTTTCTCTTCTCCAAACTGAACAATTCCAGCTCTCTCAGTCTGTCTCCATAGGAGAGGAGCTCCAGCCTTCTGATCATCCTCGTGGCCCTTCTGTCAACATGTCCCAGCACCTCCATATCCTTCTTGTAACAGAGGTTCCAGAACTGGATGTAGTACTCCAGGTGGGGTCTCATCAGAGTGGAGAAGAAGGGAAGAATGACCTCCCTTGACCTGCTGACTGTGCTTCCCTTGATGCAGCCCAGGATGGGATTGGCTTTCTGGGCTGCAAGTGCTCAGTGCTGGCTCATGTTGAGCTTCTCATACACCAGCATCCCCAAATCCTTTACTTCAGGGCTGCTCTCAAGCCAGTCACTGCCCAGCCTATATTGATGCTTGGGATTGCCCTTACCCAGATGCAGGGCCCTGCACTTGATCTTGCTGAACCTCATGAGGTTTTCATGGGCCCACCTCTCCAGCCTGTCACGGTCCCTCTGGATGGCATCCATTCCCTCCACACCACACAGATTGGTGTAAATGTACTGCATTATCACTTCCTTTCAGGCACTTCTTCTGGTCCATACAAGATCCAATATATGTAGTTTTAAGTTGTCATCATATTTTATATTGCATTAATTCAGTAAGGCCTATAGTTTGCGCTTAGAATCATAGAATCATAGAATCAATAAGGTTGGAATAGACCTCAAAGATCATCAAGTCCAACCTGTCACCCAAGCCCTCATGACTACCTTTAGTAAGCATAATCAGGAACTAGGAACTAGTTCCTACTCTGGCATCAACTTTCTACATGAACTTCATCTCTGCTTCTTCTTTCTAGATGGAATGGCAATTTGGTGTGTCCTTTCTACTTACAAGTATGATGCAAGGATGAATTAATTATTTGGAAAGTCCTTTGAAATTACTTAGTACTGAAAAATGCAAATTATTAATATTTGATTATTAAATCCTACTATTATAGTTAGTGAAAATAATGGAGCATATCCTAGAGCAAACAAATGGGAGAGACTGATTTAAAAATTCATGGACAATTTCAACTTCCAATTTTTCTGACCTTATAGGACACCTGTGCTCGTTTGCATCATCTCAGATCTTTGATGTTTTGAGGGGGGCATTACCTGTGCTGAGTAATGGGAATTTTCTTTGTTTGCATGTTATGCTTTTGCTGTATGTTCTGCAATTCCTAAATGTGAGGTGACACAGATATAATATAATACAATACAATACACCAGGTTGAAAGAGACCTTCAAGATCCAACCCACCTAAACAACTAAACCATGCAGCCAAGCACCCCATCAAGTCTCCTCCTGAACACCTCCAATGAAGGTGACTCCACCACCTCCACGGGCAGCCCATTCCAATGGGCAATCACTCTCTCTGTATAGAACTTCTTCCTAACATACAGCCGAAACCTGCCCTGGCACAGCCTGGGACTGTCTCCTCTTGTTCTGGTACTGGCTGCCTGGGAGAAGAGGCCAACCTCTGCCTGTCCACAACCTCCCCTTCAGGTAGTTGTAGACAGCAATAAGGTCACCCCTGAGTCTCCTCCAGGCTAAGCAACCCCAGCTCCCTCAGCCTCTCCTCATAGGGCTTGTGCTCCAAGCCCCTCACCAACTTTGTTGCCCTTCTCTGGACACCTTCCAGCAAGTCAACATCCTTCCTAAACTGAGGGGCCCAGAACTGGACACAGGACTCAAGGTGTGGCCTAACCAGTGCAGTGTACAGGGGCAGAATGACCTCTCTGCTCCTGCTGGCCACACTGTTCCTGATGCAGGCCAGGATGCCATTGGCCCTCTTGGCTGCCTGGGCACACTGCAGGTTCAGCCTACCATCAACCAGTACCCCCAGGTCCCTCTCTGCCTGGCCGCTCTCCTGCCACTCTGACCCCAGCCTGTAGCACTGTCTGGGGTTGCTGTGGCCAATGTGCAGAACCCAGCACTTGGATGTGTTCAATCTCATGCCCTTGGACTCTGCCCATCTGTCCAGCCTGTCGAGGTCCCTCTGCAAAGCCTCTCTACCCTCCAGCAGATCAACTCCTGCCCCCAGCTTGGTGTCATCCAAGCTGCAGAGAATGAGAGTTGTGTACACCTGCATTGGTCAGGTTTTGTTGTTGTTACATGTGTAACCATCACAAGGAAAGAAAAAGATAACAATGAAAAGAACCTCAGTTAAAATATTTCTGTTGAGCTTCAAGTAATTAAATGAAGCTTGTAATACTGTGGCACTAGGGATTATTGTTTGCTTATGTGCTTCAGGGGCGAGTTTGAATATGGAGAACAAACTTTATTGGTGATAGATTCAATTTGCTTGAAAGAAAGCACTGTATCTGACAAGAAGCATTTCTTCAGGCACTCTACATTTACTGCCAGGTAAATACAGCTGTCTGGAATAGCTCCATTTGGTGAGTCACAGCATACAGCAAAGCTCACCTCTCCACTTACTCTTGTTAGTTCTATGACACTAATCTGGTTCTGCAGAGAAGTTGTCACCTGGTACTTCTGTTGCATGGAGATCTTACTCTAAAAACATGAATTGCTTGGGAAGACTACACTGAACTGATGTAACTGTTTATGTTGCTTAAGTTCATTTATCTACTGTTGTTCTTTCACAATGAGGAAAAAAGCAAAGCAAACCAGAAAGGTTTTCCTTATTATATTCCCAGCCCAGAAATGTCTATATCTCGAAATATATAATCTGATCTTTGAGGCCCCAGAGCTTCTCTATGGGCAGCACTTCTAAGTGCTGGTGCCACCACAACGAATGAAGATGTCTATTGATTTAGATTTGTCAATGTTTAATTATGCACCGTTACAGAAATATATGATGTCAATGAAAAAGAGGGGATGGATGAATAAAAAACTCTGCATCGGAACAACTGCACGCAGAGCAAAGCTTTTAGCTCTGGCTTTTAAAGTTGAATGCTGCTTCTTTTTTTATGCAAACAATTTGACCTACAAGGAAGTTAAAACATTGTTTAGGAGGAAGAAATCAAACTTCTTAGCTTTGCATGTTCAGATGTCAGCTTGAATATAAAGAAAGATGTAAGTCTGCTCTGTAATAACATTGGTTCCATGCAGAGCCAGCATGTCGAGGGAGGCGATTCTCCCCCTCTACTATTAGTGTGCTCTGGTGAGACCTCACCTGGAGTATTGCATCTAGTTCTGGAGCTCCTATTACAGGAAGGATCTGGACATGCCAGAATGTGTTCAGAGAAGGGCCACAAGGACGATCAGAGGGCTGGAGCTGCTCTACTATGAGGACAGACTGAGGGAGTTGAGGCTGTTCAGTCTGCAGAAGAGAAGGCTCCGAGGAGACCTAATTGTGGCCTTCCAGTGTCCGTAGAGGGCTGCAAGAAAGCTGGGGAGGGACATTTTAGGGTGTCAGAAATGTGTAGATTCAGATTGGATGTTAGGAAGAAGTTCTTCCCCATGAGGGTGGTGAGACATTCGAAAAGGTTGCCCAGGGAGGTGGTAGAAGTCCTAACCCTGGAGGTTTTTAAGGCCAGGCTGGATGTGGCTCTGAGCAACCTGATCTAGTGTGAGGTGTCCCTGCCTATGGCAGGGGGGTTGGAACTGGATGATCCTTAAGGTCCCTACCAATCCTAACAATTCTATGATTCTGTGAGTCTATAAGTATGATGAAAGACCTGCAATAGTTCTTACACAAAGGAAAATGTATTCAGGAAGAACTGATGCTGCAGTGATGTGACTCCCATCAGGTGACCCTGCAGTGATGACACAGGTTATTACTGGAAATAAATGAACCCTGAAAGTAGCCCCCAAAAGTTGAGTTTTGCAGACCTGAAATTGTTAAAACACTCCAACAAAACAATAGCAAAGAATCATAGCTTGTGTTATTTTTCTGGCATAAACAGAACTTCTAGTGACTTCACATGGCTAACTGTATATTCACAGGCATTAAAAACACGGAGGGGACAGTGAAGATTGCCATTTACTTTTTGTTCTGTTTTTCTGAGCTGTATGCAGTATCAACTTCTACAGATTTACAGACTGCATCTGCTTGGAAGGGATGCTCAAGGGTCAGCTTGTCCAATCCCCCTGCACTAGCAGGGACACCATCAAGTCTCATCTTGAATGTCTCCATGGATGGGGCCTCAACCACATGCCTGGGCAACCTCTTCCAGTATTTTGTGACCCTCATAATGAAGAAATTCTTCTTTATGTCTAACCTAAATCCACCCTGCTCTAGTTTAGAACTATCGCTCCCTGTCCTGTCATTACAAACCATTCTAAACAGCCCTTTCCTAGCCTGTAGGTTCCCTTCAGACATTGCTTTCTCACTTTCTTTCCAAGAATTACTTGAAGACCTACACAATAGGTACTAGAAGCTTTGAGAATTGCTTGTAAAATGGCATTATCAAAGCTTCTAAAACAGAGAGCAGTGGGGGACATGGCCTGAGATGCTGGGCACTGGGGCAGCAGTTGAAGGACTGGTTGTGTGAGCCTGATACGGCAGGTGCTTGTATTCTGCATAGCGCTAAACACTTCCGACACTGAGGATATGAGCTGCGGACTTTCATTTTTCTCTGTCTCTGCTTTCGTTCAGTTTTGTTTTGTTGTGTTTTGTTTGGTTTGGTTTGGTTTGTTTTGTTCTGTTTCATTTTGTTTTGTTTTGTTCTGTTTCATTTAGTTTTGTTTTGTTTCATTTTGTTTTGTTCTGTTTTGTTTTGTTCTGTTCTGTTTTGTTTTGTTTTGTTCTGTTTTGCTTTGTTTTGTTTTGCTTTGCTTTGCTTTGTTTTGCTTTGTTTTGTTTTGTTTTGTTTTGTTTTTTTGTTTTGTTTTGTTTTGTTTTGTTTTGTTTTGTTTTGTTTTGTTTCAGAGTAGGAGGTTCTTACCATGAGAGATAATACCAAGCTGGAGCATTCAGATCTGGAGGCAAGTATCTTTAAATTATTAAAGTAGAATTTAACTTAGGTTTTAGGAATGGGGTAACAAGAAGGAGGGTAACACTTTGAACAGCTCTGTGAGATCTCCATTCATTCAGCTAACACTGTTGACTTGCTTCTTCTAAGCCATGATGAACTGTGCATGAAATCCTTGAAAATGATCTAATTGGAGAAGGCTGTCCTGCATTTGACCATTTTCTTTTTGCAAACCATTGATCTGATGATCTATTACAGTCAACCAGCTCAATGCACCATTGAGATATTTTATTGTAACACATTAAGAGAGCAATGGTCATTGATTGATAACAGGGGAGCAAAGGAAGATTTCTTCTGTATGTTTTGCTTAAAATAAAAACATATATATAAAAAAGATACGCTGGGCAATACTCTGTTCTCACTCCATTACAAATCCAATACCATTTCATTGACATCTGAGGGGTTTCTCCAGAGTTAAGGTGGTATAGCTGAGAACTGAATTTGTCTCGCACACACTTAGCATCTAGTCAATATCCTCTTTACCAGACACACATTCTAATCTCAGATGCTTTATTTGTATTTAAATGGAAATCAGATATGCAGATACACAATTTGGCTCTAGAATGGTCTTTGCTAGTTTTCAGTCAGTTGGTATTTTAATGTGTGCATGTGTATGTATTTGCATTTCTTTGAATGATCTATTGGATGAATAAAGACAAAGATTACCTCCTGGAAAAGAACCTGAGTTTTTTTTATTCAAATTCATGTCATAAGCCAATTTTTTCTTTCCTTTTCCTTTTCCTTTTTTTTCCTTTTCCTTTTCCTTTTCCTTTTCCTTTTCCTTTTCCTTTTCCTTTTCCTTTTCTTTTTTCCTTTTCCTTTTTTTTTTTTTCCTTTTCCTTTTCCTTTTCCTTTTCCTTTTCCTTTTCCTTCCTTTTCCTTTTTTCCTTTTTTCCTTTTTTCCTTTTTTCCTTTTTCCCTTTCCCTTTCCCTTTCCCTTTCCCTTTCCCTTTCCCTTTCCCTTTTCCTTCCCCTTCCCAAACCTTCCCTTCCCATTATCTTGAGAACTCCATGGCAATAAGGACAACCAAAGACCGAGGCAAATTTCCAGAGAGGTTGCGTCACTTCTATTCTAGAAGGTGGTCAAAATTCAACAATCTGATAACATGGCTTTGCTTCACAGAGAAACATTGCCCTGCTGATTGTATCTCAGCTCTTTCCACTGATCTGATCTGAAGGGACATGTTCCACCAAGTCAACATCCTTCCTAAACTGAGGACCCCAGAACTGGACACAGTACTCCAGGTGTGGCCTAACCAGTGCAGTGTACAGGGGCAGAATGACCTCCCTGCTCCCGCTGGCCACACTCTTCCTGATGCAGGCCAGGATGCCATTGGCCTTCTTGGCTGCCTGGGCACACTGTAGGCTCATGTTCAGCCTACCATCAACCAGTACCCCCAGGTCCCTCTCTGCCTGGCTGCTCTCCAGCCACTCTGACCCCAGCCTGCAGCACTGCCTGGGGTTGCTGTGGCCAATCTGCAGAACCCAGCACTTGGATGCATGCAATCTCATGCCCTTGGACTCTGCCCATCTGTCCAGCCTGCCGAGGTCCCTCTGCAAAGCCTCTCTGCCCTCCAGCATTTTTTCCGTATTATCATTCTAAGGCCTGCTCTGAACAATTTGCAGCCTGTATGTATATGCACAATTTCCCCTGTGCATTTTTGAAAGCAAGAACAGCCTTTACTCAGTATTCCTGAAAAAGTCCATCCTACAGCTTTGCAACATGCATCAAATTTCTTAAAAACAACTGGAGTAGAATTTTTGTGGAAATTTGATGGTGTCACCTCTGCTTTTGCAATGAAACCTTGTGTTAAATCATAAAATCATAGAATCAATAAGGTTGGAAAAGACCTCAAAGATCATCAAGTCCAACCTGTCACCAAACACCTCATGACTATTAAACCATGGCTTCAAGTGCCACATCCAATCCTTTTTTTAACATCTCCAGGGACAGTGACACCCCATCCCCCTGGGCAGCACATTCCAAAGCCCAACAACTCTGTTAAGAACTTTCTCCTCACCTCAAGCCTAAACTTCCCTTGGTGCAGTTTGAGACTGTGTCATCTTGTTCTGGTGCAGGATGCTTGGGAGAAGAGGCCAACACCCACCTGGCTACAACCTCCCTTCAGGTAGTTGTAGAGAGCAATAAAGTCTCCCCTGAGCCACCTCTTTTCCAGGTTAAACAACCCCAGCTCCCTTAGCCCCTCCTCATATAGTTAAATATAAAATTGTGATCCTAAATCACTTGGCCAATTTATCTAGAAGTCAAAACAAAACACAACAAAACTAAAATCCCTGTTTATTTGGGAGCAAAATTTGGGAAACAAAAATATTTCAGCCAAAAACTTAGTTCCATATAATCTAGAAGAATTGTAGTTCTGAATTGTCATACCTCTATTCCTAAATGATATGTTTCTCTATCTGTGTTCATGACACTATATTTTTGAAGTTATTTTGATTTATAGTTTAGGCAAGGAATTTCATAGTATCATAGTATCAGTCAGGGTTGGAAGGGACCACAAGCATCATCTAGTGTAACTCCCCTGCCATGGGCAGGGACACCTCACACTAGATCAGGCTGGACAGAGCCTCATCCAGCCTGGGCTTAAACACCTCCAGGGATGGGGCCTCAACCACTTCCCTGGACAACCCATTCCAGGGCTTCACCACTCTCATGGTGAAGAACTTCCTCCTCATGTCCAGCCTGAATCTCCCCACCTCCAGCTTCATTCCATTCCCCCTAGTCCTAGCACTACCTGAGATCCTGAGAAGTTCCTCAGTTCCTCAGTTCCCCTCTAATCATCCTCATGGCCCTTCTCTGGACACCTTCCAGCACCTCCAGATCCCTCTTGTAATAGGGGCTCCAGAACTGGATGCAGTACTCCAGGTGGGGTCTCACCAGGGCTGAGTAGAGGGGGAGAGTCACCTCCTTTGACCTCCAGGCCACACTTCTCCTGATGCAGCCCAGAATCTGATTGGCCCTCCAGGCTGCAAGTGCACACTGAGAGCTCCTGTTGAGCTTCTCGTCCACCTGTGCTTTCAGGCCTTCATTTTTAGATTTCTTCAGTGTTTACAAAGGAGAGAAAGTTGTTGTGTGAGGGGTTGTTTTTTTTTAAGCAAACTCTCACTTCCTAACTCACTAGCTCATGCTAAATTGGTTTCCATTTTAGCAGTATGGAGTTGTCTTAGTTCTTGGAAACATTCTTCACTGGATCATCAATCACTGTCTTCACTGTAATGGTGGTTTTATTTACACAGCTGCATGAAATGTTTGCTGTGCAGCAATACACCATATTGGGGGCTTTGGTTCTGTGCTTTGCTTCAGAATCTGCTCTTGTTCCAGTTGTTCATAAGCTTTTAAGTAAATGTGGTCTTATTTTTGAGCTAACTTAGACTTATTTAGGGAAGGCAGAACTCTCTGTGTTATTAAAAATAATTTGAAGTATTTAACTTGGTTTTTTGTGTTCATAGCTTGCTTGTAAGTAGCATAGATTTTAAGACTTTGTTTCCTACTCAAAATTACCCAGCAGATATTATTCACTGACTAACTCTTGCCTCTGGACTGCCACTGCACACTTAAAGCATTATTTCTGAATTTACTTTTCAAGCTGATAGGGTAACTTTCAAGTCTATTTAATACTTGATGTGATACAATTGTTATTATAAAGTGGTTGAAAGAAGAAAGTACACAGATTTATGTTTTTTAGGAAAAGATGATTAAGGCTCAGGTAATTTAATTATGATACATTAACCCATTTTTTTCCTCAGTTATACAATTGTTCTCATATTTTAGCATTACTCACAAACAGTAGCTTCTTAGAATCATAGAATCATAGAATTGTCAGGGCTGGAAGGGACCTCAAGGATCATCTAGTTCCAACCTCCCTACCATGGACAGGGACACCTCACACTAGGTCACGTTGCTCAGAGCCACATCCAACCTGGCCTTAAAAACAACCACGGATGGGGCTTCTACCACCTCCCTGGGCAACCTGTTCCAGTGTCTCACCACCCTTAGGGTGAAAAACTTCTTCCTAACATGCAATCTGAATCTACCCATTTCTGACACCCTAAAAAGTCCCTCCCCAGCTTTCTTGTAGGCCCCCTTCAGATACTGGAAGGCCACAATTAGGTCTCCTCAGAGCCTTCTCTTCTCCAGACTGAACAGCCTCAACTCCCTCAGTCTGTCCTCATAGGAGAGGAGCTCCAGCCCTCTAATCATCCTTGTGGCCCTTCTCAGGACACGTTCCAGCATGTCCAGATCCTTCCTGTAATAGAGGCTCCAGATCTGGACGCAGTACTCCAGAACTGGTCACAGTTGAAAAGTTCTTATTTCTTTCTGACTCAGGGATCATGATGGAAATTGCTGAATGCTAGATGTTTTTGCAGCTTACAGCAAATGTTTGCATTTAATTTCATCTTGCTATATTGATAGCACAGAAAAATGCATGCAACAGTACTTCAGAATAATTCAGCGAGATCTTTGTGTAGTTATTATTTCTGTCCTGAATGGAGCAATAGCTGCATTAAGCAGTCTAAAAATGCATTGACATAATGCTACCCATTTGCTCATTTCAAATTATTAAATGCATATTAGTGGCAGACACCTGTTCTGAGTCTTCAGGTCAGGGCTATTTTGATACAGATACTGTTATACGGGGACTGCCTGCCATAGTAAATGGTTTACATAAGAATATGCATTATTGACCATCAATTTAAGCAAGTTCTCCAAATTTTTGCCATTACTTGTCACTGGGAAATGCATAATGAAAAGAATAAGAAGAGAATCCATCTTCAAAGTTAGTGTAATCCCTTGCTATGTGCACAGCTGCAATCATGAGACATTCATATTTTTGTTGTGCGTATTTGAATCTGAATATCACAGTGAGACTTCCAGAATGCCACCCTGTTGACCAACATAATAGAAAATATTAGTACAAATCTCTCAGAGCCTAATTCTTGGGCAGCCATGAATAATGTCTTATTGAAAATGCTTCTTGTTCAAAGCTACAATGATTTCTGCAATGTATAGAGCAATCAACTCAAGGAAGACAAGCCTGTATACACAGATGGAAATCTGACCCATAATGCAAGGAATTCTTTTATTAGTAATTTTTAAAATGGAAAGCAATTTCCAAGCATCTTCATTGTAGTTCAGGTTCCAGGACTGGATATATGTGCTTCTTTTTCTTAATCAAACAAAGAATTACCCAAGCCTTTATTACCATCCATTGTAAAAACAATGGTGTTGAAACAACTGCTTTGATGTAAAATCCCCATGGAGAACAGCTACAAGTAATTCTGCAAAGCACAAGAGTTCCAATGCTTTACCTGCAGTCTGCTTTCACTAGCTGCCTACAGTGAGGTTTAAAAAAAAATAGTCATAAAAAAAACCCCAAAACAATCCCAGCAACATTTTATCCCCTGATTTATTTTTCTAGCAGAGGAAATTTTTTACTGTTTGCTTGTATGACAAATTGGCCCTGATTAGTGCATGATCTCCCCTTTGGAAAACACAATCAGAAATACAGCACTACCAGAACAGTCATCTGTGACAAAAAAATTGTTGGCTAAATCAAACATCTTATTCACCCAATATTTCTGGCTGCATTGCTTCAGTGTTTCAAGTAGAGATGAAATAGAAATAAGCCATTGATTGAAGGAAATTGAGCACAATGACCAGGTATATAGATTATACTTAAAAGTCTTGAAAATGAAAAGCAAAGATACAATTAAATCATGAGAATTTTTAAACCCTAAGAAATAGGATTGTTCCCTAAGCTTTTTTTTTTTCTTCTCCCCTAATTCGTTCCCCACAAGTTGAATGAATTATGTGTTCATAAGAACACATAATCAAAGTTCATAAGTAGAAAAATTAAAGTGTTAAGGGGAGAAAATAGAATTTTCTAGTGCAGGGCTTGATTCCAGATGACAAGACCTGGTGACCCTCTGCCCCAGTGTCACAATTCTTCATAGAAGGAGCTCTTCTCAGACAGTTTCTAGTATTTCAATGTGTTTTGCTAACCCTCTTCATCCCATCTTGCACATTTTGCTTTCTTTCCAGGAAATTATGGCAATTAAAAAAGATAAATAAACATCTTGAATCATTTGAGCAAACGATTCAAGAAATCCAACCTAAGAACAATGGTATTGTCAAAGCGACTGTAAGTTATATCTAAAATAAATTAAAACACCCAAATTAATCATTGTCTGTCTATATGCTGCCCAATGTTATCAAAACCCACAAACCCTATGTATTTAAACCTACATTTTATAAAAGCTCACTGGCAGAAATCAATAGAAAGCTTTAGTGGGCAGAATGTGTGTAATAGTAACAAGTAGAAAGGTTAGTGTAGAAGTTAATGGTTCTATCAAGAATAAAACAGAGCTAAAGTCTGAAGGAAAGCTCCACCACAAGTGGTTCATTAACCTTTGAGAACTCCAGTGTATCTTCAAAGTAAAGATTACAACAAACCTGACTCTGTCACTAGTAGCACTTGTTAGCTTTTGCCTTCAGAAATCAACAGCTTTTTAATTTACCTTATGAAGCTACAATAAAGCTTTCATTCCACTAACATGTTTGACCCTGTAAACTCCCCGGTTAATCCAAGGTCATGCGGAGCAGTGGGAATGGGAGCGACCAGCCTAAACTAACTGCTGCCTAAACCCAGCAGTGTGCTCCCAAGTAGCTGGAAATTTCATACCAAAATGATCAATAGTGAATGATCAATGGTTAATTGGCATCACAGTACTAGGGAACTAGCACTGCGCTGATGGGGCAGGAGAGAATTTTGATTAGATCACCTCCGTACCCTCGCAGGCTTCCTAAACCAGCTACTAAGTACCTGAGCCTTTCAGCCTGCAGCCTCACCGGGAGATGGATGCAGGGCAAGAGGCCCCACATGTATCCACATCTGACTTTCCTTCAGCAGCCCTGAGGCTGAGGCTGCCTCAGTGACAACAGGAGATCTTGTTCCTCTTCTTCCTTCTCAGAAAGAGAGATTGGCCATTGGAATGTGCTGCCCAGGGAGGTGGTGGAGTCACCATCACTGGAGGTGTTTAGGAAGAGACAGGATGGGGTGCTTGGTGCCATGGTTTAGTTGATTAGATGGTGTTGGATGATAGGTTGGACTTGATGATCTCAAAGGTCTTTTCCAACCTGTTCTGGTCTATTCTATTCTATTCTATTCTATTCTATTCTATTCTATTCTATTCTATTCTATTCTATTCTATTCTACTCCTACTCTACTCTACTCTACTCTACTCCTATTCTATTCTGTTCTATTCTATTCTATTCTATTCTATTCTATTCTATTCTATTCTATTCTATTCTATTCTATTCTATTCTATTCTATTCTATTCTACAGCTCTCCCACATCTTTTTCTAGAACATCACTCCCTACTTAGTTTTCCTGGTACAAATATTTGTTGTGCTTCACTCTTAACTGGATTACTGAAGCAGTCTAGAAAAACTTGAAAACTTGTACATGCGGTGTGGTTGTCCAAACCTATAATTCAGGCCTCAGCTATTTCGTGGTAGGTTGCAATTATCCCCCCAATTAAAATTGCCAGACTAGCTCAGATGGAAATAAATGAAGCTATATTTACAAGCAAAACTACAATCTAGAAATATGGAATGCAATGAATATGTACAAAATATAGAATAGAATAGAATAGAATAGAATAGAATAGAATAGAATAGAATAGAATAGAATAATAGAATGGAGTGGAGTGGAGTGGAGTGGAGTGGAATAGAATAGAATAGAATAGAATAGAATAGAATAGAATAGAATAGAATAGAATAGAATAGGAGAAGAACTTTCTCCTCACCTCAAGCCTAAACCTGCCCTGGCGCACCTTTAGACTGTGTCCTCTTGTTCTGGTGCTGGCCTCCTGGGAGAAGAGACCAACTCCCTCCTGTCTACAACCTCCCTTCAGGTAGTTGTAGACAGCAATAAGGACTCCCCTGAGCCTCCTCTTCTCCAGGCTAAACAATCCCAGCTCCCCCAGCCTTTCCTCATTGGACTTGTGCTCAAAGCCTCTATTCAGCCTTGTTGCTCTTCTCTGGACACATTCAAGAGTCTCAATGTCCTTCTTAAACTGAGGGGCCCAGAACTGGAAACAGGACTCAAGGTGTGGACTAAGCAGTCCTGAGTACAGGGGCACAATGACTTCCCTGCTCGTGCTGACCACACTATCACTTTCTGTTCAAGATCTGTGGAAAATTTTCTAGGCACAGCCTAAATCTACCACATATTTCTGTTGCTGTCATAGGAAAATGACAGGAAGATGGGAACTCTCTAAGCCACTATGATGTCCAAACTAACAACAAATATGGAGAGGTTAGGAATAGGTTCCCACATGTACTGAATGTTTCCAAGTTAATAAAAGCAATGTGTTGCCACGTTCCACATTAGATGTTAGAAAAGGTCAGCACAAAGAAATGCCTTTTGAGAATGTACCACATGGACTCCACTTTAAGTAGTAAGTACAGAAAATTTCTTTCATGATACATTTTCATTTTAGTTATATATGTTTATCAATGTGCATACTTACTTAGGTGTGATGATTTACAACCAATATCTATGATATTTAACCCTATGAGGAGAGGCTGAGGGAGCTGGAGTTGTTTAGCCTGGAGAAGAGGAGGCTCAGGGGAGACCTCATTGCTCTCTAAAACTACCTGAAAGGTGGTTGTAGCCAGGAAGGGGTTGGCCTCTTCTCTCTAGCAACCACCACCAGAACAAGGGGACACAGTCTCAAGCTGTGCCAGGGGAGGTTTAGGCTGGAGGTGAGGAGAAAGTTCTCCATTGAGAGAGTCAATCGCCATTGGAATGTGCTGCCCAGGGAGGTGGTGGAGTCACCGTCCCTGGAGGTGTTCAAGAGGGGACTGGACGTGGCACTTGGTGCCATGGTGTAGTCATGAGGTCTGTGGTGACAGGTTGGACTCGATGATCTTTGAGGTCTCTTCCAACCTTAGTGATACTGTGATCTAATATCACTATGTGCATATTCTGTATAATTATGAATGTTCCAATATATCTTTCAACGTGCAAATGCTATGCTGATACAGTGAAGATTCCTTGTTACAGTGCCTCATATTCTCTTTTCTTTCTAGAATATCTGGGTCCATATCTGGTATCTATATGAAATAAATGATAAATATGAAGAACATCACTTCTCAGAGGGGGAAAGTCTCATGTAAGTTAAAACAGAATTTTGTGTGGAAAAAAATCAGGCAGGAAATTTCAATGGAAAATGCCTGGAAAATCCTACATTGGAGTTTGCACTTTGCACAAGCTCTCTTGAAAATTGTGCTGATCTTTTGGGTCACATTTTTTGCAGCTCAGCCTAAGCTGCTGCTGCAATTTGTTTGCATTAAGGAACCCCTCAAGAGCCAGTGCACTTTGTTTCAAATCGCTACTCCAAACTATAATGACACAAGTGTATGTAAAATGAGGTTCACATTTGGCATAGCAATCAAGAACTTTCTGACATACAAAGTCAGTCAGTTTCATAACAGGGCTTTAGATAGACCTTTTCCAGGTAAACTATTTTCAGGATGAAGCGACAGAGAGTGCACCCTATCAAATACCTTTTCTTCCCACTTTCCAGTGTAATAGAATAACAATTCAGTTAAAGTATGCCCACAGTTGCAAAACTGTAATTCAATTTGCTATGGAAGAACAAGGAAAGTTGGTAACTGTCAGATGTATTATTCTATAATGACCCACAGATAAAAATGATGACAGCCAAAGGAACAGTTGGGACCAAGAACCATTAGCTACACATTGACAATTCAAATGCATTTGTACGGTAGCCAGTTTATTTCAGTCTCCAGTCCTTCTACTATTTTTGCCATTTCACTCTTCCCATCTTCCCCCACCTACTGCTGTAACTTTTCTTCCAGCAAGTTTTAGGGTGGAAAGTTTAAATGAGCATCTGCCACAGCACCAATGCCAGCGCGAGCTGGCCATCAACCTGCGGGGCTACTCTTGCATGGGATGCCTGGCTACCCTTCAGAGACTGCTCTTAACCTTTATGACATACTCAGATTCCACCAGCTTGGTGCCTCAAATCCCATACTCCTGCTTCTCTCCAAATTTTCCAGTTGGTAATGTATCCTGATGGGAAGTCTCACACCCTTGCCCTTCATTTTTCTTCCTGTTTCTTTACAAGTCAAAACAGAGAGCTCTTATTTGGTTTCACATTGCTTTATCACATTTATTTTTGTGCAAAAAGAGTGAAAGCAGAGGGAGGGGTGGGGATTCAGTTCATAATTAGGGGAGGAGTTGGTTTTGGACTCAATCCCCACCATGAAATCTGTTATAAATGCATTCTGCCAAATTGCTGAACAGAGTGCAAATTTGTAATGTGCCAGTTTTTTAATAGGTTTGTTTCTTTGGGCTCTTTCTGCAAATCCAACCCTTGTGTCATTTCACTGACACTATGTCCTTGAAAATCTTGTTCTGCAACTTCCTGTTGAAACTAGATGGTGCACGTGCTTGCTTAAGCCTTCCCAGCTGTGGCAGCTCAAGACAGGAAAGTCAGACTAGATTTTGTCTCACCTAGGGTCTTCCTAAAGTAATCCCATTTGTGCTTGTCCTAGAACTGTTCTTACTAGTCAGTGTCCTTGTCTCATATCCACAGCCAAGGATGGCATTGCGGCTCCCCAAAGCACTGGCTAAGGGGACATCTAGATCTTAGCTACAGCAGACACCATCTTTGGAATCGACTCCGATGAAAAAATTACTGAAGCCCCTGGTCTGTTTTATTTCCCTAGCTTGAATGATGGGTTAAACAGACACACTTAAGAGTACAATAGCTCCAGCCATTTGAAATGCTAATTTTCATCTTGGCCACAATAGATTGAGCATATCAACCTCTTTTATACCTTACTGGTTGTAAGGATAATGAGATTCTTTTAAAAGAAAGCATAAAATCCATGATATTCAGCATCCTAATTCCCCTCAACTCTTGCTCATACACACAAGGACTGAGAGCAACTTCAGCTATAAGAAAGCATTGTTTAGATTTACAGCATACTTATAGTTAAAACATTAACACCACTGTCAAGGGTTAGGGCTGAGCTGGCTAGTAATGCTCTCTATTAAATTCTCTCCCTTCCCAAAGGGAAAAAGAAAGAAAAGGAATAAGTGATAGTGACTTATGGACTGGAAAAACAAAAACCAAACCTTAAACTTTTAATGAAATTGATCACAATAAATTAAAGTATATATAAATATATAACCCCCCCAATATCAAACCCAAGCCCCCTGATGGCAATTTGTCACCTAGAGTAGAGTAGAGTAGAGTAGAGTAGAGTAGAGTAGAGTAGAGTAGAATAGAATAGAATAGAATAGAATAGAATAGAATAGAATAGAATAGAATAGAATAGAATTAACCAGGCTGGAAAACACCTTTGAGATCATCAAGTCCAACCTATGATGCTGTGGCAGAAGTCCCAGACTGGAGTTAGCAGCAGACAGGAACTAGATTCAGGAGCTGGATTCAGGAGCACAAGAATTGGGATCGATGGCAAATGTCTTCCTCAGGCACTGTGCATTAAGAGAGGAGAACCTGATCCTTGTGATCCCTCAGCTTTATAGTGTGTATGACATATAAAATGGAATACAACGTTGCTCAGTTTGGGGTCATCTGTCCTGTTCACTGCTCCACACAGGTGCATTGTTTTACTCTGTATCAACCAGGCTGGGGTCAGAGTGGCTGGAGAGGGGCCAGGAAGAGAGGGACTTGGGGGTGCTGGTCGATGGTAGGCTGAACATGAGCCTGCAGTGTGCCCAGGCAGCCAAGAGGGCCAATGGCATCCTGGCCTGCATCAGGAACAGTGTGGCCAGCAGGAGCAGGGAGGTCATTCTGCCTCTGTACACTGCACTGGTTAGGCCATGCCTCGAGTCCTGTGTCCAGTTCTGTGCCCCTGAGTTTAGGAAGGATGTTGACTTGCTGGAACATGTCCAGAGAAGGGCAACGAAGTTGGTGAGGGGTTTGTAACACAAGCCCTGTGAAGAGAGGCTGAGGGAGCTGGGGTTGCTTAGCCTGGAGAAGAGGAGACTCAGGGGAGTCCTTATTGCTCTCTACAACTACCTGGAGGGAGGTTGTAGACAGGTGGAGGTTGGTCTCTTCTCCCAGGTGGCCAGCACCAGAACAAGAGGACACAGTCTCAGGCTGCACCAGGGGAGGTTTAGGCTGGAGGTTATGAGGAAGTTCTACACAGAGAGAGTGATTGCCTGTTGGAATGGGCTGCCCGAGGAGGTGGTGGAGTCACCATCACTGGAGGTGTTTAGGAGGAGACTTGATAGGGTGCTTGGTTGCATGGTTTAGTTGATTAGGTGGTGTTGGATGATAGGTTGAAGGTCTCTTCCAACCTGGTCTATTCTATTCTATTCTATTCTATTCTATTCTATTCTATTCTATTCTATTCTATTCTATTCTATTCTATTCCATTCCATTCCATTCCATTCCATTCCATTCCATTCCATTCCATTCTACCAACATGGTACACAAGGTCTAGCAGTGAGCTTGGTCTGCATGCCAATGCTTGGTACTAACTAGAAAGAGACACTGTCTGCAAAAACATGTTGTTAATTTCAGAAAGTGCAGTTACTTACAAGAGACAGGTGAAAAATCAAATCACTGACCAGAGCTAGTTCTGACTCAAAGCAGGACAGTGTGTAAGAAGCACTTCTGCACACTGGATAGAGGCAACTGGTGAAAGCTGAAATTTGTTCCTGGATTAGAAGGCCTGCTGAACATTCTAAAACATTTTCCTTAGATCTAGATTGTGGTGGTTTCAAGGCTCAGGTGCCTTTAAGATAACCACAAATTAAAAGTCCTGTAAGGTTTTGGCCTGGTAGGCTGGGTTTGGTTTGTGAATGTACTCCTTCTACCTGAATGCCTTTTGTATATATACTTGTAAATAGAATTTCCATTTAAATTTCCAATTGGTGCGTAATCCTTTTAATTTTTTACTCCCTGGAAAGGAGTGAATTCTCTTTTCTGTCCTGTTGGCCTGAGCAGCTTGTGGCTCAAACCCAGAATATGGAGCTAGTGATCCAGCTATGCATCCTCTTGCTGTATTTTCAGTGTATTGGAGAGCACGAAGATATTGGATAAGCACCTTTGCAAAAGACCAATCAAACAAGAAAAACAAACCTGTTGTTCATCCAGATTGTCTGCTGTTGACCCAATCTGTGCTTTGTATCTTCCAGACTGTCATGTACTGTAAATGTTTCCAGGGACAGATGTTTGTGAGAGAGTTCCAAAAACATCTGATGCTACTTCCAGTCACTTTCAGTGATAGTTTTAAAAGCAGAGATAAATTGCACATATTTGTTTTATGCAAGTGTTCTGGTTGATGTTATATTTACAGATACACAATTGTATCATCAATACTAGAACCATGGTAAAGAGGCATCTGGCAGAAAATATAGTCCTAGATCTTCAGCATGGCTTCACCTCATGTCAGGTAGTGATAGGACTGGGGGAACGGAGCAAAACTAGAAATTGGTAGATTCAGATTGGATATTAGGAAGAAATTCTTCCCCATGAGGGTGGTGAGACACTGGAACAGGTTGCCCAGGGAGGTGGTGGAAGCCTCATCCCTGGATGGTTTTAAGGCCAGGCTGGATATGGCTCTGAGCAACTTGATCTAGTGTGAGGTGTCCCTGCCCATGGCAGGGGAGTTGGAACTGGATGGTCTTTGAGGTGCCTTCCAACCCTGACAATTCTGTGATTCTGTGGTACACCAGGTCTGAATATTACATCTAGCAAAGATAGTCTATCAAAATTGAGTGATGGGTAAAATGTACTTTTCCCCCTTGAACTATGAGAATGAGGAGAAGGAGCACTGAAGACGGTACACTGTGGTGCCTCCAGAATCATTAATGTGTAGTAGTTGGTACAAACTATAGAATAGAATAGAATAGAATAGAATAGAATAGAATAGAATAGAATAGAATAGAATAGAATAGAATAGGCCAGGTTGGAAGAGACCTTCAAGATTATCATGTCCAACCTATCAACCAATCCAATCCACCCAAACAACTAAACCATGGCACCAAGCACCCCATCCAGTCTCCTCCTGAACACCTCCAATGATGGTGACTCCACCACTTCCCCAGGCAGCCCATTCCAATGGGCAATCACTCTCTCTTCTTCCTAACATCCAGCCTAAACCTGCCCTGGTGCAGCTTGAGACTGTGTCCTCTTGTTCTGGTGCTGGCTGCCTGGGAGAAGAGACCAACCTCTGCCTGTCTACAACCTCCCTTCAGGTAGTTGGAGAGAGCAATAAGGTCACCCCTGAGTCTCCTCTTCTCCAGGCTAAGCAACCTCAGCTCTCTCAGCCTCTCCTCTTAGGGCTTGTGTTCCAAACCCCTCACCAACTTCGTTGCCCTTCTCTGGACACATTAGAGCACTTTTGAATGAGGAAGTTGCTGTCTTGGTTTCACTGAGGAGACCTTTTCCAACAGCACATAAACTTTAAGCGAAGTTGTAGGATTTACCATGTCAGTTGTCAGGAGGAGTTTCTGGAATTAACAGCTGAAGAAAAGGGGATAAAAGCCAGTTTATTTTAATTTTTCCTGTTCTCTAGTGCTGTTTCTAGGAAACCAGTAATGCATCCCCTCACCTGCCCTTCACAGAATATGTTTGTCATCTCAATGTAATGATTTTTTAAAATGCTGGTGTCACTACAGGACAGAGTTCAAGGGTTTGGTTTATTTTTTAGTGCTTTTTCTTTCTTTTTTTTTCCTTTCTTTTTTTTTTTTTTCCCTCTGGATGAGGACTCCAGAGGAAACTTGAAGAGAATTTTGTCCTGTGTTGTCCTTGCAGTGAGTTGAAAAAGAAATATCCAACTTAGCTTTTCTTTGTGTTCACCATTTACTTATTTGTAGACATATTTGAAGGTGCACCTTAGAATCCCTATGCCAGTTTGGAGCAGTGTGAGGAAACCAGTGGGAACTGGTCAGTTAAGCTGCACTTACAGATGCTTTGCATTAACAGAGCAATGTAAAGCAGCTGGGTAGTGTACCATAGTTTTCCCTTTACTTTCTGTCCTCAAGGTTCACATTTTTCTTTAGGCCTCCCCTTCTGTTTTCCTGTCTAAATCTGGCACAATTTCCTGGTTTTAGCTTGGACTTGTCTATTCATGCATTTGCCAGGGTTTTCTTTTTCCCATGTTCATGTTTCAAACTCTCTGGTTATATGCTTAGAAGAGAAATATTCTTTGGAGTGATTTTGGGCCATGAATTTTCATGATCCAAGAGAAACTGTGCCCTCTTCTAAGTTTATCCCATTCCAGAAGGGCTGTTTCTTGCATAGTTATGAGTAGGATTAAATCTGCAACTTCTGTCTTTAAGACAGAAGATCTCAGAGGAGACCTTATTGCTGTCTGCAACTACCTGAAGGGAGGTTGTAGCCAGGAGGGGGTTGGTCTCTTCTCCCAGGCACCCAGCACCAGAACAAGAGGACACAGTCTCAAGCTGTGCCAGGGGAGGTTTAGGCTGGTGTTAGGAAGAAGTTCTTCACAGAAAGAGTGATTGGCCATTGCAATGGGCTGCCCAGGAAGGTGGTGGAGTCACCATCACTGGAGGTGTTTAGGAAGAGACTGGATGAGATGGTGTTGGGTGATAGGTTGGACTCGATGATCTCAAAGGTCTCTTCCAACCTGGCTTATTCTATTCTATTCTATTCTATTCTATTCTATTCTATTCTATTCTATTTACCTGGACCTGAGCAAAGCCTTTGACACTGTCCGCACACCATCCTGGTCTCCAAGCTGGTGACACACGGGTTTGATGGGTGGACCACTAGATGGATAAGGAACTGGCTTGATGGCCGCACCCAAAGAGTGGCTGTCAATGGGTCCATGTCCCAGTGGAGGCCAGAGACAAGCAGAGTCCCTCAGGGATCAGTCCTGGGACCAGTCTTGTTCAACATCTTTGTGGGTGCCATGGACAGTGGCATTGAGTGCACCCTCAGCAAGTTTGCTGATGACACCAAGCTGTGTGGTGCAGCAGACACGCTGGAGGGAAGGGTTAGGGTCCAGAGGGACCTTGACAGGCTGGAGAGGTGGGCACAAGCCAACCTCATGAGCTTCAACAAGACCAAGGGCAGGGTCCTGCATCTGGGTGGAGGCAATCCCAGGCACAAATCCAGGCTGGGCAGTGACTGGCTGGAGAGCAGCCCAGAGGAGAGAGACTTGGGGGTGCTGGTGGACGAGAAGCTCAACAGGAGCTCTCAATGTACACTTGCAGCCTGGAAAGCCAATCAGATCCTGGGCTGCATCAGGAGAAGTGTGGCCAGCAGGGCAAGGGAGGTGATTCTCCCCCTCTACTCAGCCCTGGTGAGACCCCACCTGGAGCACTGTGTCCAGTTCTGGAGCCCCTATTACAAGAGGGATATGGACATACTGGAAGGTGTCCAGAGAAGGGCCACGAGGATGATCAGAGGGCTGGAGCACCTCTCCTATGAGGACAGACTGAAGGAGTTGGGGCTGTTCAGTCTGGAGAAGAGAAGGCTCCCAGGTGCCCCAGTTGTGGCCTTCCAGGATCTGAAGGGGGCCTACAAGAAGGCTGGGGAGGGACTTCTCAGGATCTCAGGTAGTGCTAGGACTAGGGGGAAGGGAATGAAGCTGGAGGTAGGGAGATTCAGGATGGATGTGAGGAGGAAGTTCTTCCCCATGAGAGTGGTGAAGGCCTGGAATGGGTTGTCCAGGGAGGTGGTTGAGGCCCCATCCCTGGAAGTATTGAAGACCAGGCTGGATGAGGCTCTGGCCAGCCTGATCTAGTGTGGGGTGTCCCTGCCCATGGCAGGGGGCTTGGAACTAGATGATCCTTGTGGTCCCTTCCAACCCTGACTGATACTATGATACTATGATACTATGATACTATGATACTATGCTATGCTATGCTATGCTATTTCTATTCTATTCTAAACCCCCCCATATATATATATATATATATATATATATATATATATATAAATAAAAAACTCCCTGCATGAAATCTTTCTCAGCATCATGTGAGAGCAAAATCAACCAAGATGACAGGCAGAGGAATTGTACAACCATAACTCAATGGGAAATCACAGAAAACTCTTTCTAAAATGTCAATACACCAGGAGCTAATGCAATCATGAATGGTAGGAAATTGTTCATTTGTATCAAACCTTCACATTTATAATAAAATCTCTCTGATTCTACCACTGACCTTTCAATAAGCCAGGCCACCTTAAACAAGGAAGTTTTCTTTACAACAACACCCTCCTTCCCCCCTCGCCCCCCCACCCTATAACTTCTGTTTGGACCTTTCTTCTGAAAAAGTCAGACATATTTTTAGCCTTTTTCATTAAGTCACAAGTATTCAAAATGCATTACTCACTAAATGAAAGATTATTTTCTTCTGAATTCAGTCATCTCATTTCTGGAGATTGTGGGTTGTATAGAAGAAAATGCTTAAGCACATTTGGAGGAGACATTCTTTGTCTGTTCTTCCTGACAACTGAGTTTTAAAGTTGAGTCAAACTCAGTATAAACTCAGAGGTCTTATTACCTTTTGGTTTAAAGGATTGGAATGCCAGTGGTAGTTTCTTTTTTTCTCCTTTGGATTTTGTTTTGGGTTTGTTTTGGTTTGTTTGTCTGTGTGAATAAAATGGTGTGCTTCTCGCTGGTACAACAAAATCAAAAGTTAAAAGCAAAATGAATCAAAAAAGTCTGCTGGATTCCATCTAAAGAGATTGTTGAAAATGTTTCTAATCCATTTCTGAGCTTATTACCTAAATAATATTACTGCTTAGTTTCAAATATTTATGTATTGAGCATCCCACTTTTGCAATACTTCATCCTTATTTCTTCAACATGCAAAATGTAAATGAATAAATGTCTGTATACAAATGCGGAATGGAATGGAATGGAATGGAATGGAATGGAATGGAATGGAATGGAATGGAATGGAATTGAATGGAATGGAATGGAATGGAATAGAATAGAATAGAATAGAATTAACCAGGTTGGAAAAGACTTTTCATAGTATCATAGTATCAGTCAGGGTTGGAAGGGACCACAAGGATCATCTAGTTCCAGCCCCCCTGCCATGGGCAGGGACACCCCACACTACATCAGGCTGGACAGAGCCTCATCCAGCCTGGCCTTAAACACTTCCAGGGACAGGGCCTCAACCACCTCCCTGGATAACTGATTCCAGGGCTTCACCACTCTCATGGGGAAGAACTTCTTCCTCACATCTAGCCTGAATCTCCCCACCTCCAGCTTCATTCCATTCCCCCTATTCCTATCACTACCTGATAGCCTGAGAAGTCCCTCCCCTTTTGAGATCATCAAGTCCAAAATATCATCCAACACTCTCTAATCAACTAAACCACGGCACCAAGCATTTTTTTTACTGTGTATACAGATTAATTTTGCCAATGTAATTGTTTTTGTGTGTCGTCATGCACTGGCCAGGTCCAAAGATTCATGATGGTGAAGAGAGATAAATCCATTTGGTGGCTGGTCACAACGGTCATTCCCAGGGCTCAGTTTTAGAGCAAGTTCTCTTTAAGATCTTTATTAATGACCTGGATGAGGGAGTTGAGTGCACCCTCAGTAATTTTGTTGGCAACACTAAACTGGGTGGAAGTGTTGGTCTTCTTAAAGGTGAGAGGGCTCTGCAAAGGAATCTGGACATGTTGGATGAAAGAGCTGAGCTAAGTTGTATGAGGTTTAACAAGTCCATGTGCCAGATCTGGCACTTGGGTCACACCAACCCCATGCAATGCTGCAGGCATGGGGAAGAGTGTCTGGAAAGCTGCCCAGCAGAAAGAGAACTGGGAGCACTGGTTGACAGTTGGCTGAACATGAGCCAGCAGTGTGCTCAGGTGGCCAAAAAGGCCAATAGCGTCCTTATGTGTATCAGGAATAACATGGTCAGCATGACCACGAAAATGATTGTGCCCCTGTACCCCACACTGTCGAGGCCACAACTTGAATACAGTGTTCACTTTGGAGCCCATCACTATAAGACATATATTGAGTAGCTGGAGTGTGTCCTGAGAAGGGCTGCAGAGCACAAGTCTTATGAGGAATGTCTGGGAGAACTGGGGTTGTTTAGTCTGGAGCAGAGGAGGCTGAGGGGAGAACTTGAAGGTCTCTTTCAACCTGGTGTATTGTATTGTATTGTATTGTAACTTCTTGCTTTCTACAGCTACCCGAAAGGAGACTGCAGTGAGGCAAGTGTTGGTCTCTTCTGCCTAGTATCAAGTGATAGGATGAGAAGAAATGGCCTCAAATTGCACCAGGGGAGGTGTAGATTGGATATTAGTAAAAATTTCTTTATGGAAAGAGTTCAGGTGTTGGAATAGGCTGCCCAAAGTGGTAGTGAACTCCTCATCCCTGGAGGTGTTCAAAAAAGGGTACACATGGTGCTTTGGGACATGGTTTAAGGCCCATGGTGGTGTTAGATTGGTAGTCGAACTCAATGATCTTAGAGGTCTTTTACCACTGAAACAATGCTATGATTCTGTGACATGTTTTGGGTTTGTTTTGTGTTTTTATTTTTCCCCATAAGGAAAGATAATTAGAATCTATCTGGCTGCCAAAAGCAAAGGAGGAGAGATTTATAAGCATGGTCTTGTTTTTCACATTCTTTCTATCTGTCTCTCACAGATGTCCTCAAACAGCAGCCAGATGCCTCTGCCTTCGACCTTGTAGCGGAGCAATGTAGTCTCTTCCTCCGTGCCACACTGCTCTGTGACCAGAGTCCCTCTTTCATGGGGTGGATCAGGAGGTTCAAAGAGAAAATAGTCATGCCTGTCCTGGCAAGGAGAGGAATGGTGCAGGTGCAAAGTTTCTAAGCTAGAATGACTTCAGGTTGAAACTTGTGTATTTGTAAGTTCCTTAGAAAATTATTCACACAACCAAAGATTGGATCTCTTTTTGACAGCCCCCTGTATTTTTAGAACATATAGTGTCAAAATATCCATACTGTGCATACAGACTCTCTCCTATTAACTAGCAATCTGAAGGTGACAGGTACATAATAAGCATAATATATGAAATGTAATGGAAACATCATTTAGTAATGTTGTGGTGGGTTGAAATTAGCCCCCAGAACAAAATGGCCAGACTAGCTCAGTGGAAGCAAATGAAGCTGTATTTACAAGCAAAACCTACAATCTAGAAATATGAAATGCAATGAACACATACAAAATATATAATATTTACATATACTTGCAATTTATATACTTACTTAGTGTTATACTTACAATTTATATACTTACTTGGTGTTATACTTGCAACACAAGAACCTCCCCCTGGAGAAAACCAGGGGGCTACCAACAGCTTCTAACTCTCCCTCTCCTGGACAAGGGAAAGAGAAAGAGGAGAAAAGCAGTGAGTAGCTTGATAGGGCTTAGCCACAACAAGAAATCAGCCAAGGTCAGCAAGCCAGCAGAAGCAACCAGTTAGCATCAGCCAGAGTGAGGAAGCTGTAAAGAGCTGGTTTATACAACTAACTTTATGTTAGTTGTCAGACCAGTGGGTTTAGTTAGACCTTATCATTGTTTTTCTTTTGCATTTAATGGTAATATATTGACATCCTACCACTTTTCTACTCAATCTGTGGAAATTTTCCTTAGGCATCAGCCTAAAACTGCCAGAAATGCACACACTGAATTCAAACTTTTGGAAAAATAGCTCCTGGAAAACTGGTGCTTGAAAACACAATGTATTTAACCATGTGTCATTGAATAATAAGGCAAAGGGAACAAAATTCAGGATCCACACTAACACAAAGTCAATAAATGCATGTGCAGTCCAAAGATGTGACAGACAGATATATCCTACCAAAAGGATTTCTCGGACAGATCCTGTCAATATAAATATATTCTGTCGACATACATGTGCCTTGTCATGCTGCCTTGTCATAATTGCAGTCTCAAGAGCTTTAATTATCTCTTTAAACCATTGATATTTACATTTGGTTTGTCTCATAGTTCTTCACTGCTAACATGTCACAATCTTTTCTTTTTTCCCATGTGGGGGTGACAACTGGTCACTCTTCATTAATAAAATGACAATGTTGTACTCAAAATTGGCTTTAGAGAGCTAAACTTCAAGAGATAAAATTCCCTCTGTGGCTATCCTGCAGAACACACACTTCAGGAGAAAATGCTTATACATGGTTGTTTTCCTTCTGCCAAGGCCTAATGCTGTTTTCCAAGATGAAGTTGAGATGAAACCATGACTTTCAGAATTCTGTAGTGACATGTATAGTGAATCTTTTTCAACTGTATCATAGAATCATAGAATCAATAATGTTGGAAAAGATCATCAAGTCCAACCTGCCACCCAACACTTCATGACTACTAAACCATGGCATCAAGTGCCACATCCAATCCCCTCTTGAACACCTCCAGGGATGGTGACTCCACCACCTCCCTGGGCAGCACATTCCAACATCTCACTCTGTGAAGAATTTTCTCCTCACCTTGAGCCTAAACTTATAGAATAGAATAGAATAGAATAGAATAGAATAGAATAGAATAGAATAGAATAGAATAGAATAGAATAGAATTAACCAGGTTGGAAGAGACCTTTGAGATCATCGAGTCCAGCCTATCATCCACCACCATCTACTCAACTAAACCATGACAGCAAGCACCCCATCCAGTCTCTTCCTAAACACCTCCAGTGAAGGTGACTCCACCACCTCCCTGGGCAGCCCATTCCAAAAGCAAATCACTCTTTCTATGAAGAACTTCTTCCTAAAATCCAGCCTAAACCACCCCTGACACAGCTTGAGACTGTGTCCTCTTGTTCCTGTGCTGGTTGCCTGGAAGAAGAAACCAACCCCCACCTGGCTAGAAACAACCTTCAGGTAGTTGTAGACAGCACTAAGTTCTCCCCTGAGCCTACTCTTCTCCAGGCTAAGCAACCCCAGCTCCCTCAGCCTCTCATCGCAGGGCTTGTGCTTGAGGCCTCTCGCCATCCTGTAATGTAATAAACAAAGATATTCCTGTGAACACTATCAGTCAGGTCACTAACAGGATAAATACAAGAAGAAGGGCTTCTAAACCCATGATATCAAATTAAAGTTTGATTCAGAAGTTCAACATTACCTGGAGACTTCACAGAATGACACCAAGCTGGGGGCAGGAGTTGATCTGCTGGAGGGTGGAGAGGCTTTGCAGAGGGACCTCAACAGGCTGGACAGATGGGCAGAGTCCAAGGGCATGAGATTGAACACATCCAAGTGCCAGATTCTGCACATTGGCCACAACAACCCCATGCAGTGCTACAGGCTGGGGTCAGAGTGGCTGGAGAGCAGCCAGGCAGAGAGGGTTGATGGTAGGCTGAACATGAGCCTGCAGTGTGCCCAGGCAGCCAGGAGGGCCAATGGCATCCTGGCCTGCATCAGAAGCAGTGTGGCCAGCAGGAGCAGGGAGGTCATTCTGCTCCTGTACACTGCACTGGTTAGGCCACACCTTGAGTACTGTGTCCAGTTCTGGGCCCCTCAGTTTAGGAAGGATGTTGACTTGCTGGAGCGTGTCCAGAGAAGGGCAACGAAGGTGGTGAGGGGTTTTGGAACACAAGCCTTATGAGGAGAGGCTGAGGGAGCTGGGGTTGCTTAGCCTGGAGAAGAGGAGACTCAGGGGTGACCTCTCTCTACAACTACCTGAAAGGAGATTGTAGACAGGCAGAGGTTGGGTCTCTTCTCCCAGGCAACCAGCACCAGAACAAGAGGACACAGTCTCAGGCTGTGCCAGGGGAGGTTTAGACTGGATGTTAGGAGGAAGTTCTATACAGAGAGAGTGATTGCCCTTTGGAATGGGCTGCCCGTGGAGGTGGTGGAGTCACCTTCATTGGAGGTGTTCAGGAGGAGACTTGATGGGGTGCTTGGTGCCATGGTTTAGTTGTTTGGGTGGGTTGGATTGGTTGATGGGTTGGACGCGATGATCTCAAAGGTCTCTTCCAACCTGGATTTATTGTATTGTATTATATCACACAACAGTTGAGGTTGGAAGGGTCTCTGCTGGTCGTTTTGTCCAGCTTCCTTGCTCAAGCAGAGTCACCTACAGCAAGTTGCCCAAGATGATGTCTAACAGCTTTTGAATATCTCCAAGAGTGGAGATTTAATTTGATCTTACAGTCATGTTTATTTATGGAGATTAATGTCTTGTTCTTTCCATTAAAAATAGTAGCAATTAGGAATTAGGAATTTTTGCTTAGTGAAGTAAAATTAACTCCAGTGTCCACTTAGGGTTCCCTAATCTCTTTCTCATAAATGTGATTTTTTTTTCCCATGCTTTGGTGAAAGCACAGAAATTGCTGTATGATGAACCATGGCACCAGTTTACCTTGAAACTGTAATTCTGGATAACTTCTTTGACATCTGATGACAAGAACAGCAGTCATGGTATCTCTAGGACAGTCTCTGTCTACCTAAAATTGTAAGCCGCTCTAAACAGTGACTATAATTTTACTGAACACAACATCATCCAAAGACTTCTTCCAGTGTGTAGAAAAACTGTCACTGATCTGCAAGTCCAATCTCTTAATTTAAGCAGGAATCACAAAAGCTGACATTTCAGCAGGTGGCATTTTCAAAGCATGCAAATGTAGATTCTTGTTCCCAGGCATGTCTGGAACATGAGAGCACTTAAGCCCAAGTGACTTTGTCAAATAAGAGGCAAAACAGCTATTTCATGGACCAAGGTGAGAGAAGGCAGTGTGTATAGCTGTGGAACACGCAGGCTTTCCCTTGGAAGCCAAGTAATGACACATGCAGATGGCTTTATCTGTGAACTTGGCACTAGCACAGGTTATGCACTTGCCATGCTTAGCAATATATTTAAGCAAACAGACCAGATATAGTGAGGATGCAGCACTGGAGAGTCCAACAAGCCCCACCAGGATTGCTAAGCACCTGGATCACAGAATTTTCTGTGAATATGATTATGGGACTACACAAACTTTAACCAAGAGATTGGGAGTTCCTGCATTTTGGTGATTTATTATGGGGGTTTTTTTTGGCCGAGGTTATGTAGCTGCGCTGTGTTCTTCTAGAGGGTTGCCTTAGGAACCAGCTGCAGCACCACATGGCCTGACAACTGCAGGGCAGCTTAACTGGGCAGGCTAGGAAATGCAGCCTGGCAGATAAGCCGTGGCTATTTTGGCTATGCAGTTAGCAGGACATGAATTAGTTATTTACAAGGCTAGTTTTGAGTTTGCCTACATGAGACTGCAGTGACTGCAAAGCAAGCAGTGCTCAAGGCGATGAAGCACTCTTGCAAATCTTCTTCTTCTTAAATGACTGTCATCAGAAAGGGGATGTTTAGGCCTACAAAGAGGATATGTATGGAGGAAAACTACCACCTCTGTCCAATGGGACCACTTAGAATGAGGATCGGCCATAAAACTTAACAAATGCCGGAGACATTTACAACTCCCTTCAAGGTAATGACACCTATACCAAATACTTACATTAAATTGCAAGTTTTATGTTCCATAATGCTATGCACAATAAATTAGCAAAGCCTGTATCAATCTCAATGTGAATATGAAGACAAACCAGAAAAGTCATGTTTATTGTTAAGGGTAAATAAAGTAAACCACTTTATTGCTCAGTGACAGAAGATTATAAAATGCCTTATGAAAACATAGCACACGTTAGAGTCCATCAGGATAAGAGGATTGTCTGGTTATGGAAATGACCTAAAATTCAGGAGGGAAGGAAAAGATGAGGTTTAATGGTATTACTTGATGTTACATCTTAGATCATTCCAGTGATAATGAAATAAATTAAAAAAAAAAACCCACAAACAAACAACTTTAAGGAAATCAATTCCCAGGTTTGGGGGCAAAAAAAAGTTTCTTTTGAAGGTTAGTCCTGCTAAAGTGAAAATCAGTAGCTTATTTTCTAGGAAAATTTACTGTTTAGGTTTCTGTTTGCTTTCAAGTTGTTTTTCACAAATGGTGAGATAAATTCCACATTTTGTTCTCAGCTTTGACTTAAGTCATGACTAGAAACCGATCTTTACTATTGGAAGAAATGTAATAAGAAGCAAATTACTTTATGATTACACAAAGTGTTTTATCCTGATTGATCAAAAGGAGTTTTATAAAATGTAGGGGGAAAAAAAATTAAAAACAACTTAGATTTGACTGTGCTGCCTTGAGGCAGCATGGCAATGCAAGACAATATGTATAGTGAACTTTGTTATATAAAAGGCATGGAAGGTAAATGTTGCTGGCACTTATCATGTCTAATAGTGGCTTGGCCTTGGGCAAGCATTTTGTTGCTCAGGATTTGATTTCATCTCTAAACTGAGACATGACAAAGCCAAATACATATGCCTAAGAAAGGATTTCATCAGAGAACACATCAGCTTTTCCTATGTGTTATAATTCTTCAGGGATAAGGAGGCCTTAGTCTCCTTTACAGTTTTTAGGTACTGCTATAGCAAAATGAAGGGCATCCTGGCCTGTATCAGTAATAGTGTGGCCAGCAGGAGCAGGGAGGTCATTCTGCACTGAACTCAGAACTGGTTAGGTCACACCTTGAGTCCTGTGTCCAGTTCTGGGCCTCTCAGATTAAGAAAGATATTGAGTTGCTGGAATGTGTCCTGAGAAGGGCAACAAAGCTGGGGAGGGTTTTGGAGCACTGCCTTATGAGGAGAGTCTGAGGGAGCTGGGGTTGCTTAGGCTAGAGGAGTCTCAGGGGGGACCTGATTGCTGTCTACAACTACCTGAAGGGAGGTTGTAGCCAGGTGGGGGTTGGTCTCTTCTCCCAGGCAACCAGCACCAGAATGAGAGGACACTGGATGTTAGGAAGAAGTTCTATCCAGAAAAAGAGATTGGCCATTAGAATGTGCTGCCCAGGGAGGTGGTGGAGTCGCCATCACTGGAGGTCTTTAAAGAGACTGGAAGGGGTGCTTGGTGCCATGGTTTAGTTGATGAGATAGTATTGGGTGGTAGGTTGGACTCGATGATCTCAAAGGTCTTTTCCAGCCTGGTTAATTCTGTATTCTGTCTCTACCGCACAAATACCAGACCTGAATATCTCTCTTTTTTCTTTTTTTCTTTTTTTTTTTTCCCTAAGATCAGTTTCTAGTGTCACAGATGTGAGTAAATATGGGTATAATTAATTTTCATAACCTTTTAAACATGTAGCAATTTTTTACTGAAAAAAAAAAGGGAAACAGGGAAAATGTGCTCTCGAAACTTACATAATTCAATACTGTAAAGATTAAACCAACCCTAAAACAGTGTAATAAATGGGATACAAGAGATGTTCAGGATACAAATGCATGACCTTTGGAAAGAAATAATTAAATAAACAAAGCACAGTATTGTCTTTTGTACCTGACTGTGGTTAGATTGTCATTGGAGGTAGCAGAACATTGATTCAATAAAACATCATCCAGGAAAATGTCTCTTTTTAACTTTTTTTTTTTTTTAGAAAGGCAAATAAATATTTACCTAGCTTGTTTAAATCCCACAGAGTTTAATTCTAGGCTGAATCAGGTAATGGGCAAAATGGTGCTTTAAAGGAAGATAGAAATTGCAGCCTTCTGATCTTCTCTGGTTAAGCTACACCTTGAGTCCTGTGTCCAGTTCTGGGCCCCTCAGTTTAGGAAGGAGGTTGACTTGCTGGAAGGTGTCCAGAGAAGGGCAACGAAGTTGATGAGGGGCTTGGAACACAAGCACTATGAGGAGAGGCTGAGAGAGCTGGGGTTGCTTAGCCTGGAGAAGAGGAGACTCAGGGGTGACCTTATTGCTCTCTACAACTACCTGAAGGGAGGTTATAGAACGGCGGATGTTGGTCTCTTCTCCCAGGCAACCAGTACCAGAACAAGAGGACACAGTCTCAGGCTGTGCCAGGGGAGGTTTCGGCTGGATGTTAGGAAGAAGTTCTATACAGAGAGAGTGATTGCCCATTGGAATGTGCTGCCCATGGAGGTGGTAGAGTCACCATCATTGGAGGTGTTCAGGAGGAGACTTGATGGGGTGCTTGGTGCCATGGTTTAGTTGTTTAGGAGGATTGGATTGGATTGGTTGATAGGTTGGATGTGATGATCTTGAAGGTCTCTTCCAACCTGGTCTGGTCTATTCTATTCTATTCTATTCTATTCTATTCTATTCTATTCTATTCTATTCTATTCTATTCTATTCTATTCTATTCTATTCCTTGCTTCCTTTCACAGTTCTTGCTACTCTCTAAAATACTTCTTCTGTTCCTACCTGTTGGCAGCTGAATGCCACCTCTTTTTATATACAGAAAGAGTATTTCAGTCTGAAACAGCAGTGAGAGCGCTATTTGGTGAGGTACACACCTACATACCTGGCCCTCCTGTTATCCTCTGAGGGGAGGAAAGGGAAAAGTGAACTCCAAGAAAATAAGACACTGGTGGGTTGGAAGGCAGATCCTCCCCTGCCTCCCACCAGGGCAAAAAATACCCAAGACTCACACAAACAGATTGCAAAAGTGATGAGAAGTTTAAATGGAAAAGCAGTGAATATTTTACAGAGAACCACAAGCACAGTGACAAAAGAGATCCCACAGCATACCCAGAAGCCTCCCAGTATTCCCCTTTTCCCACCTGAGGGTACACCCAAAACACCCAAGGCTCTTTCTTCCTCCCCCCCCCCCCCGCTCCGTTAGGCTAATCTCAGCTGGCCAGATCTGAGATTGGCCTTCCCCCTTCTCCTCTTGGCACTAAGCCTAGTCAGGCCTAAAAAAGGCCTTGAGATAACTCCCCCTCCATTTCCAGACAGGGAGCATCTCCCATGAGGGCAGCAAGGGAAGAAAGAGGAGATGTAGAACCTTGCTGTTGGCTTTATAGGGAGCAGGGCATTATGGGATGAAATACCTAGCTTCCTGTGTCCACACACTGGGCTGGACCCTCGGGACACTGCAGGTGTAGCTTGTGAGGTAGCAGCAGGAGGCAGCCAGCCTAAACCACCACAGACACACTGCTCAATACTGATTACCCATAGTTGCTTCACTTATGTCTGTTTTGTTGCATTAACTGAAGTTTTTTCCTTATTGGACCATGTGAATAATAATTGGGATTTTTTCTTGTTGTTTGTTTTGGGTTTGTTTTTTTTGGGGGGTGTGTGCTCATGGAAGTGTACAGAAGTACAGTTAAAGTGAAGTTTTGTCTGTTTCCAAGGAGTTGGTATCACTGGCTGGCTGAAGCAGAAACTTGAACAGAAGAGGATAGCTCCTTGTGGATGACTGTAAATTTTGCTATAAGAAGCATTAATTTGCTTTGGCTTCCCCTTTGGTAACTCTTTGATCTATTGGCATAGTGTCACAGAGATTGGAACTAATGTAATTTCTTCAGAGGAGAGTTCAGAGCAAAACCTAGCTGGATTTGCTCCTCAAGAATTAAAGCAAAGCAAAAGAGGATTGACCCTAGCATCCAGAAAATGAGCAAAATCAGAGATGATATCCCAGATCTGGTCTTCTTAGCAGCAGTTCTATCTCAATTAGGTACATCTGATTAAATGAAAGCCAAATGGATACAAGTAGCACTGACTGGATTTATGAGTAAGAGTATAACCAGAGGAAAAATGTAGCAGATCTGAGATTTGCAGAGGGGATAGCTGTGCTGTGGAACAGTATATAGAATGGAATGGAATGGAATGGAATGGAATGGAATGGAATGGAATGGAATGGAATAAACCAGGTTGGAAGAGATCTTCAAGATCATCGCATCCAACATATCATCCAACACCACCTAATCAACTAAACCATGCAACCAAGCACCCCATCAAGTCTCCTTCTAAACACCTCCAGTGATGGTGACTCCACCACCTCCTCGGGCAGCCCATTCCAATGGGCAATCACTCTCTCTCTGTAGAACTTCTTCCTAAACTCCATCCTAAACCTCCCCTGGTGCAGCCTGAGACTGTGTCCTCTTGTTCTGGTGCTGCTTGCCTGGGAGAAGAGACTAAACTCTGCCTGTCCACAACCTCCCTTAAGGTAATTGTAGAGAGCAATAAGGTCACCCCTGAGTCTCCTTTTCTCCAGGCTAAGCAACCCCAGCTCCCTCAGCCTCTCTTCATAGGGCTTGTGTTCCAAGCCCCTCACCAACTTTGTTGCCCTTCTCTGGACACGCTCCAACAAGTCAACATCCTTCCTAAACTGAGGGGCCCAGAACTGGACACAGGACTCAAGGTGTGGCCTAACCAGTGTAGTGTACAGGGGCAGAATGACCTCCCTGCTCCTGCTGGCCACACTGTTCCTGATGCAGGCCAGGATGCCATTGGCCCTCCTGACTGCCTGGACACACTGCTGACTCATGTTCAGCCTCCCATCGACCAGCACCCCCAGGTCCCTCTCTGCCTGGCTGCTCTCCAGCCACTCTGACCCCAGCCTGTAGCACTGCATGGGGTTGCTGTGGCCAATGTGCAACACCCGGCACTTGGATGTGTTCAATCTCATGCCTTTGGACTCTGCCCATCTGTCCAGCCTGTCGAGGTCCCTCTGCAAAGCCTCTCTACCCTCCAGCTCCTGTCCCCAGCTTGGTGTTGTCTGCAACTTTACTGATGATGGACTCAATGCCCTCATCCAGATCATCAATAAAGATGTTGAAGAGCATGGGGCCCAGCACTGAACCTTGGGGCACCCCACTAGTGGCTGGCTGCCAGCTGGATTTGGCACCATTCACCACCACTCTCTGGGCTTGGCCCTCCAGCCAGTTCCTAACCCAACACAGTGTGCTCCCGTCCAAGCCATGGGCTGACAGCTTGGCCAGGAGTCTGCTGTGGGGGACGGTGTCAAAGGCCTTGCTGAAGTCCAGGTAGACTACATATGTAACTTCTGTCCTGGTGCACATCTGTATGAGAAAAGAACAATGTCTACTTGAACATTATTTTCATTTCCAAGAAATTTGCTCTCAAAGCACTTTTATTTCTGCCCCTAACTTTCTGTCGCTTTCACTGTTATCTGGCAGTTACATAACAATATTGACAACCCTGGGAAAAAATATAACCTAAGCCTTTTCTCTGTCTCCATAGAATAACCATGATTGTTGATTACATGATACTAGATCAGGACTTTGTCCTTAGAGATAGTTCACTCTTTCTGGATGACTGTCTTCTGGAAACTGCATAGTTTGTATAAAGCACTTGAGAATCTTCTAAAGAGGAGAGGTCTTAAAAATTAGTGACTGCTTTTCCTTACAGAGAGGGATAAAAAGAGAGAGGAATGTGACTAAGATGGAAAGTTAAATTCTTAGTGGTATATAAATAATGATGACTATTGTAATTCTAAACAATGGTCAAAAAATCCCTATTGCTGCCTATTGCACAAAACACTAGAAGCTGTTTCAGTGTGTACAAAAAAGCTCCTCATGACAGTGACCTTTATCAAAAGAATACACAAACTTTCATGGCTAAGGAAGGAAATACCTCTTGTAGGTTAGCAACTGACTGAAAAAGAAGAAAAAAAGGCCAAAAAAAAAAGGAAAAAAGGATTGCTGAGTCTTTCAGGTCTCATCATAACATAAGTGAAGGAAGAAAAAGGCTTTGAAACTTGATCTGAAGACATCCCAACAACAGGATCTCAAGAACTGGCAGCAGCTGCTCTAATCAGATGAGTAACAAAGCTTCTGATGTACTAATGAAATTTGTTGCAAGTCCTCTTTAAGGAAAAGCAAAATTGCCACAGCAAAGGATTTTATGGCAATACAGGCTGAAAAATTAGGAAATGGAGAGTCATCATCTGATCATGAAGATCCCTCCCTTTTGAACATAAAATGCATAAAATATATGGAATATTAATATAGTTGTACAAGGTCTGGAAAATCACAATGAAAAAATTTTATGAGTATCCTTAGTGTGCCTGTGACCTATAGAGATCATTAATTTGAAGCCTAATAGCCTACCTGATCCTGTACAACTTCCCCAACCTGATTTGGCAGAGTTGTATTCTGTGTCTAATGTTGTTAAGAATGTAAAGCATAAGAGAACGCCACGTGGTATTATGAAAAACAAGAGAAGCAGATAATTATCAGCACTACAATATGCCAGTAAGAGATCAAAGGATATAAATGTTATATGGACAAATTAAAGTCTGATGATCCATTAATTTCCTTTTCAAGGGAAGATTACAACACTGGACACAGTTCCCACAGCTTTTGTCTTCAATCAAAGAAGAAAAAAAGGGGAAAAAAAGGAAAAAAAAAAGGGGGGGGGAAGTGTGTATAAAATTAGAGGCTCAGTGCAGTAGATTTTTCTCACTTAAAAATATAATTTAAATGATTAGAAAGCACTGTAATTTTTTTTTCAGATCAAGGATACTTGATTGTCCTCATTATCTGTACTTTTTCTGCATCCCTGCCTGATATACCTCCTTATCACTTAACTAGCTAATCAATCACTAGACTTTTCCCTACATTATAAGCACTGCAGAAGAGTGTCTTTCTAGAGTAAGAAAGGTGGCAATGTGCTGCCCTTACTCTGAATCACCTCTGTTCACTTTATCATCTACATCCCAAAGCTTAAAATAAAGCAATTATAAATTAGAATTCAACAGGACCTTTAAGAATTGCACAAGTAATATTTATTAAATGTTCACTTTATTAGGATTAAGATTGCCTCTAGTTGTAGAAAGCTTCTGCAGGGAGGGCGAAAAAAAAGTAATTAAAAAGAATGAACTGAAAATGATATATTATAGTGGTCTGCACAGGCAAGGCACACCTCTAGTGGATCAGGGCTTTGCTTACACTGCAGGAAGCACAAGTGCAGAGAAAAGTGTTGAAATCTTTACCTGGCTCGCTTCTGAGAAACCAAGCATGCTCAGCTTAGCATAGCAGCACTTTGTTATGCTGCTGAAATCAGACACAGTGATGTGATATCAAGTAGCTCAGAAGGTGTAAGTGAATCCTAACTTTATAACATCCTCAGCCACTTTTCTTGTTTCTGCTCAGCAGATCAGAAGCACATTAGTAATCACAAGGGGCCAAATAATGAGAAGCCCTTCCGCTACTGATCACCAGGGGCTAAATGATGTGAAGCCCTTCCTTTTTTAATCACCAGGGGCCAAATAATGTGAAGCCCTTCCTCTACTGATCACCAGGGGCCAAATAATGTGAAGCCCTTCCTCTACTGACCACCAGGGGCCAAATAATGTGAAGCCCTTCCTCTACTGATCACCAGGGGCCAAATAATGCAAAGCCCTTCCTCTACTGATCGCCAGGGGCCAAATAATGTGAAGCCCTTCCTCTACTGATCACCAGGGGCCAAATAATGCGAAGCCCTTCCTCTACTGATCGCCAGGGGCCAAATAATGTGAAGCCCTTCCTCTACTGATCGCCAGGGGCCAAATAATGTGAAGCCCTTCCTCTTTCCGCTGCCCCCTCAAGGGGAAGCTTGTGGCTCACCAATGCTAAAGAGGAAAGATGACAGTGTAGGAAGAACAAACAATACGCTGAATCTATCAGGATTTCTTTTTTCCTACCAACATGTCAGTTTTACATACAATGGTGTATATGGCAGGATTTCATTGGCAAAAATATCTCTGCTTTCTTTAGATTTCTTCTTGAGGTGCTGCAGCATGTGCAGAGAAGGGCACACGTGTGAAGAGGTCCCTTCCAGACCCTGACATTCTGTGTTTCTGTGATTCTGTGATCACATAAATATAATCCCCAAATCACATGCTATGACTTTAATTTATTTACTATCTCAGGATTTTCAAGAGTAAAGTCAGCAAGTACAGACTTCTGTGTAGGGACAATGCTTGGCATAGTAGAGTCCTTGGTTGACTTTCTATGGCAATAATATAAATAAATAATTGCATCCTATTGATACTACAGCAACATCCATAAACCCAAGTGAAAAGGACAAAGCCTTTTGCTGTGTGTGATGCAAATATCTGTTGAGAGAGAGTCCCTGCTTGGAAAGGTTTAGAATTTAAACAAACAGAATAGACCAGGTGGGAAAGTGGAGATAGAAATAGAGGCAGAAAGATGTTAAGTGTCTTGCCTGAAGTCACAAACAAAACAACTGGCTGAAAATAGATCCCTCTTCACTGAACTATGTAACCTCCCTCTGCAGTGCTTGTGTAAAGGTACACACTGACTCTTTTCCTGCACTGCCTGTGGATATTCAGATCTGCCTCAAACAAATATTAGTAGTGGAAATGTGTGCTCAGCCCTTACTGTAAAAGGCTGAGATGACTTTCAGGCTTCAGGGAACTGCAATGATTATCAAAGCAAGCACTTCTTTGGCCATTAGTAACAGAAAGGCCAACATGAGAACGGAAATAACATGTGTTTCTCTCGTACCTATGGGTTTGGAAAGTTATTTCTGTACCTGTTAATCTATGCTAGATGATAGGGGAAAGTTATTTGTGGTTCCACTTGGTTGGTATTTCATCAGACACACAATTTGATATGCTGTAGAGTCTGATCTAGTTTCCTTCATAGTCTGTGCCTTAAGGTTGAGAGGATCACTTCTCATACCCATTTCTAGCTGTTGTCCTGATTTTTAAAGCTAGAAACTGTGGAAGCATTTTCCCTTTTTCACAGCTTCTTCATGTTAGCTGAGTGACTTTCAAAATGAGGTCCCTTTTCTAGACTCATTACAAGATTATTTCTAAACTGATCAGTCTTAAATATGTTTGCTATATACATCTATCATGGAAAAGCACACCTTCTTGGGTGTGCTCTCCACTGGGAAGAAATGGAGCTGTGCACTTTTTAGAGGACATGGGAGAAAAGTTCTCTGTAGGGGATTTATCTCTATAAAAAATAGAGCTCTATACACAATTGCAACAAGAACATTTCCCTACTATCATAATAGAAGAGAGCATCTTGGCTGCTCTTTGGAAAGTGCTAATTAAGAAAAGATTCTGCTCCTTCAGATAGATCAGTACTGAGCTACTCCAATGACATTGATTGTGCATTTGTAATCAAGACTCAAAGGCTACCACAGGATTAGGTACAAATTCAAAGAGTGCTACTGAAAAAGAAAACCTGCTGAACCTAGCAGCTATAAAGTATTCTAATCTGCAATCATAGAATCACAATACAATACAATAAACAATACAATACAATAAACCAGGTTGGAAGAGACCTTCAAGATCATCGTGTCCAACCTATCAACCAATCCAACCCACCTAAACAACTAAACCATGGCACCAAGCACCCCATCAAATCTCCTCCTGAACACCTCCAGTGATGGTGACTCCACCACCTCCCTGGGCAGCCCATTCCAATGGGCAATCAGTCTCTCTGTATAGAACTTCCTCCTAACATCCATCTTAAACTTCCCCTGGTGCAGCCTGAGACTGTGTCCTCTTGTTCTGGTGCTGGTTGCCTGGGAGAAGAGACCAACCTCCACTTATCCACAACCACCCTTCAGGTAGTTGTAGAAAGCAATAAGGTCATCCCTGAGTCTCCTCTTCTCCAGGCTAAGCAACCCCAGGTCCCTCAGCCTCTCCTCATAGGGCTTGTGTTCCAAACCCCTCACCAAGTTCGTTGCCCTTCTCTGGACATGTTCCAGCAAGTCAACATCCTTCCTAAACTGAGGGGCCCAGAACCGGACACAGGACTCAAGGTGTGGCCTAACCAGTGCAGTGTACAGGGGCAGAATGACCTCCTGCTCCTGCTGGCCACACTGTCCTGATGCAGGCCAGGATGCCATTGGCCCTCTTGACTGCCTGGGCACACTGCAGGCTCATGTTCAGCCTACCATCAACCAGTACCCCCAGGTCCCTCTCTGCCTGGCCACTCTCCAGCCACTCTGACCCCAGCCTGTAGCACTGCATGGGGTTGTTGTGGCCAATGTACAGAACCTGGCGCTTGGATGTGTTCAATCTCATGCCCTTGGCCTCTGCCCATCTGTCCAGCCTGTCGAGGTCCCTCTGCAAAGCCTCTCTTCCTTCACAGAATGTTACGGGTTGGAAGGGACCTCTAGAGATCATCAAATCCAATCTGCCTGCCAAAAGCAGGATCACCCAGGGTAGTCTGCACAGGAATGGATCCAGACAAGTTTTGAAAGTCTCCAGAGACATTTAATGAAGGCTTCAGTAACAACAGAATGAGAGACAAATGAGGGGAACTTTAAGAGCGCCGAAGAAGTGCATATGTCCAAATTTAAACCACGTACATGTTTTCATGAGTTTGTATGCTGGATATGTGAGACATTATGGGAAGCTAGAATTCAGAATTTTGTGACTTTCATCTACCAATAATCTATAAATTTAAATCTTTCTCTTAATCAGAACATTTTATCTACAGAGATTAATATTAGGAGGTCTTAATTTTCCAACTAATTTCCCTCATGACATCAGCAGCTCAAGAGAAAACTCTGTATTTGTTGATCTGATATTTGCTGTTTTCCATTCAGGTTCAGCCTTGTGCTAATCCTGATGTCTGTATGGGAAAATATGCATGGACCTTCGTGCTGTTTTGCAACTCTGCTAGAAATCCTTTATGCCCAATTGTACTTTAATAACCACAAATATTACCTAATGTTGAGGGTGCAAAATAGAGACAGGTTTCAATTTCCCATTTTTGCCTAATTTTGTCTTAGAAAACAGATTCATTGCAGGATTATGCCCAGCCAGTGGCTTCTCTGTTTTGTTTTCTTTTGTTTTGCAGTTTTCTCTCTAATTATGTATTATTTTATGTTAAAATTCTGCAAATGCATATGCTTATGGTTAGGTTTAATGAGAAAGATTCCTTTCATTCTTAGCTTTAAACACATGGAAGGGCTTCTTGGGAGAAGGCTTTTAATTGCTGTCTTTTAATTGCATTTTCAAGAGTATTACCGTTATGCTTTTCATAAGACTTTAAGAAATATTATTTACTTTTTCCTCTGTATTCTGAAATTTTCACTTAGGATGTGTATAAAAACCATGTCTTACACTACATCTAGCAATGACCTCTTATATACTCTCAGGTGTTGCTATTTCCATTTAGTTAAACAAAAGTAAGAGCTGCTAAACAAATTTTTGTCATCCTCATACTGTAAATACACAAGCAAAGGTGTTCTATAATAAAATCTGATTTTGCAGTCTCAGACTGGAAGCTTAAGTAATTATGAGTGCAAGATTCCATCAATAATACTCCTGGAAATAATTTAGTTCCTATAACCTTTAAAGTATAGATGTATCTGTCTGGATGATGTGATGCACGTATGCAAGTTGTCAAAAATGCAGCACCGTGCCCGTAGAAATAGGGTCACTGATTATACCTGAATTGAAAATGCCCTTTGTGGGGTAATTTCAGTGCTCACTAACATCATTTTGCATACACTTGCATGATTTGATCCAAGGGTAGAATTTTTCTCCAAATTTTCTTTCTTACAGCACTTGAAGTATTTGTGGCCACAGCTGCCTCACATCAGCTACAGACTGGACCTCTTGACTTGTAGAAGTTAGAGATGGAAAAGATCTATTATGTCCTTTACTCCATTCCTCTGCTCATGTGAAATTGTTCTGTGCAATCTTTTTGAGAAGATACTGCAAGGTATAATCCTGCCTAGGCAGAGGGATGGACAGATGACCTAATAGGTCCTTCCCATCTAAAATATCTCTCATGTTATGACAAACTTCACTGTCCTTGTTATCTCCCACTTACAAAATTCAGGGACCAGACATCTTCATGGAAACTGCTCATGATGTAGGCTCTTGCTGTTGTAGTTGTCACTCTTTCAAGCTTTCTCTGCTCTCCTCTGTAAGCTCTCATGTGTGAATTGCCTTTTTCCATAATATGTTGAAACTTCTATCTATCTGTTGTAGGTGCATCGTGAAGTGTGACTTATATTGCTGGGCTGATATATTTTGCTAGTTATAGCCATTCCTATTTGGTAAAGACTTCCCTTTTTTTGCTATCATATACTGCAAAAGCTGGAGCAAAGAAATGCATGATAACTTTCATCCTGAGACGCACAGATAACATCAATGAAAGTATGTTAAGTCATCTACATAATTAAATGGCAATTGGCCTTAGCCATTACTCATTATAGTGCAGCTTTTTGTCATTCTGTTTGATGCTAAAGGATGTTCAGCTGCTTGTAATTGATAGAGAGGTTTAATTCTGCAGTGGTTTCACTGTAATGAACCAAGCATGAAACTACTTTTATTTTAAAAAGGCTAGCAGACCGTTGTTTGGTGTAGGCACAGGGACAATGCTTGGATTCCTCAAATTCCCCAGGTATAGAAATCAGCTTTTCGTCTATATTAGTTGGTTTTCATCAAGTGTTAGTTGAGAAGAGATTGCTTTTGCTTTAGATGTGAAAATGCAGACCTATTCCCAACAATTGAATCACACTGAAGCTATCAGAATAATGTGTTTCTAATCTGAGGATTCAGAATAGCAGAGAGGTAAAAGGAAGCACTGAGTATTTTGACTGAAATGAATGAGAAAAGGGTTTTCTACTTCTGATGATCTTAAAATCTCTAACTAGGCTTCATTCTGCCCCTGTACACTGCACTGGTTAGGCCACACCTTGAGTCCTGTGTCCAATTCTGGGCCCCTCAGTTCAGGAAGGATGTTGACTTGCTGGAATGTGTCCAGAGTAGGGCAACGAAGTTGGTGAAGGGCTTGGAAGACAAGCCCTATGAGGAGAGGCTGAGGGAGCTGGGGTTGCTTAGCCTGGAGAAGAGGAGACTCAGGGGTGACCTTATTGCTCTCTACAACAACCTTAAGGGAGGTTGTAGACAGGTGGAGACTGGTCTCTTCTCCCAGGCAACCAGCACCAGAACAAGAGGACACAGTCTCAGGCTGCACCAGGGCAGGTTTAGGCTGAGGATAGGAGGAAGTTCTATACAGAGAGAGTGATTGCCCTTTGGAATCAGCTGCCCGAGGAGGTGGTGGAGTCACCATCACTGGAGGTGTTCAGGAGGAGACTTGATAGAGTGCTTGGTTGCATGGTTTAGTTGATTAGGTGGTTTTGGATGTTAGGTTGGACGCGATGATCTTGAAGGTCTCCTCCAACCCGGTCTATTCTATTCTATTCTATTCTATTCTATTCTATTCTATTCTATTCTATTCTATTCTATCTATTCTTCATCCTATCCTATCTATCCTATCCTATCCTATCCTATCCTATCCTATCCTAAAATTTGTAGAACAATGGTATTGTGTTTGATTAGCAATAAATGGGTTATCACAGGATGTTAGGGGTTGGAAGAGACTGATGGAGAGCTTTGGGTCCACCTTCCCTGCCAGAGCAGGACCACAGAATCTAGTGCAGGTTGCATAGGTATGCATCCAGACAGGACTTAAAAGTCTCCAGAGAAGGAGACTCCACAGCCTATCTGAAGAGCCTGTTCCAGTGGTTTGTGGCCCTTACAGTGAAGAAGTTCTTCCTCATATTGAGGTGGAACTTCTTGTGCTGTAGTTTACATCCATTGCCTCTTGCCCTACCACAGGAAACCAGTGAGAAAAGCATATCCCCTCCTTCCTGGCACAGTTACGATATACAACTGTGGGGTGTTTTTTTGTGAAACCTAAGCAGTATTCATAGAGATCAGCTTTGAAAGCCAACAAAAGAGCTCTGAAGATGACTTTTAAAAATATATATAAATAAAAAAATTCCTGAGGTATTCATGACCATGACTGGAGATAGTGTTATCAATCACATTGAGTCTGTCAATCAATCACATTGCATCTGGGTCGAGGCAATCCCAGGCCCAAATACAGGCTGGGCAGGGACTGCCTGGAAAGCAGCCCTGAGGAGAGAGACTTGGGGGTGCTGGTGGATGAGAAGCTCAACAGGAGCTCCCAATGTGCACTTGCAGTCCAGAAAGCCAATCAGATCCTGGGCTGCATCAAGAGAAGTGTGGCCAGCAGGTCAGGGGATTCTCCCTCTCTACTCAGCCCTGGTGAGACCCCACCTGGAGTACTGTGTCCAGTTCTGGAGCCCCTATTACAAGAGGGATCTGGAGGTGCTGGAAGGTGTCCAGAGAAGGGCCATGAGGATGATCAGAGGGCTGGAGCACCTCTCCTATGAGGACAGACTGAAGGAGTTGGGGCTGTTGAGTCTGGAGAAGAGAAGGCTCCCAGGTGACCTCATTGTGGCCTTCCAGTATCTGAAGGGGGCCTACAAGAAGGCTGGGGAGGGACTTCTCAGGATCTCAGGTAGTGATAGGACTAGGGGGAATGGAATGAAGCTGGAGGTAGGGAGATTCAGGCTGGACATAAGGAGGAAGTTCTTCCCCATGAGAGTGGTGAAGCCCTGGAATGGGTTGTCGAGGGAGGTGGTTGAGGCCCCATCCCTGGAGGTGTTTAAGGCCAGGCTGGATGAGGCTCTGGCCAGCCTGCTCTAGTGTGGGGTGTCCCTGTCCATGGCAGGGGGCTTGGTACTAGATGATCCTTTACTAGATGAAACATTACCTAAGATGAGTCAGCAGAAGAAATGTCCCGTGGTACTGTACCACAGCATTCTGATCTACTATATCTGAACAAATGTTTGCAGTGGTTTAGTATACATCCCAGCTGTTTGTCACAGCTCTGTTACAGACAATTTTTGCCTCCATCAGAGAATCAACACAATTAGCTGATATTTACTTACAACTCAGACTTTCCACTTCACCTGCCAGAGTATTATTTTATCTGTAAATAATTTTATCTGTATTTATCTGTAAATAAATTTATCTGTATTTATCTGTAAATAAATTTTATCACTTTTATCTGTAGTTTGATACTTTGAGTTGCTGTAGTGGAAGCATAGGCAAACCTCTTGTTTTGCCAACTCCAGAGCTGTGGCAGAAGAGTAGATACGACAAATGGGGCAGCAACAGCTAGTCAGTGCACCTGAAACCAGAGTAAAGTCAGAGGAAATTTTAGTGCAGTGTAAAAGATTATTTGCTATCCAGGAGGCAGAATGTCAATCAAAACCTAAAGGTTTTCTTTTTTCTCCTTTCAAAATTAACTCTGTACCAACAGTGAAGAATTCTACTGAGAGAGCAATGGGAGACTAAAAAAGTATGAGAAATACTAGAAAGAGAGAGAAATCTGAAAGAAGACAAACCAACCAAACTACAAATCAGAACAATGGGAACAATAAAACAGAACAAAACAAAACAACAACACATGTATATCCAGACGGCTTGTTCGTGAGCAATGAGATTGGTTGGTCAGGAAAACATCACAAAACATTTAGCTAGGATCACAAACTCCTTTACATTGGAAGAGATCTCTTCCAACAACTCAAAACAGATGTTGTCAGATGCTGGGGGTTATACCTTGTTGAATTTTGACCACCTTCTAGAACAGAAGTGACACGACCTCTCTGGAAATTTGCCTGTCTTTGGTTGTCCTTACTGCCATGGAGTTGGGAAGGGAAGGGAAGGGAAGGGAAGGGAAGGGAAGGGAAGGGAAGGGAAGGGAAGGGAAAGGGAAGGGAAGGGAAGGGAAGGAAGGAAGGAAGGAAGGGAAGGGAAGGGAAGGGAAGGGAAGGAAGGAAGGGAGGGAAGGGAAGGGAAGGGAAGGGAAGGAAGGGAAGGGAAGGGAAGGGAAGGGAAGGGGAAGGGAAGGGGAAGGGAAAGATCAAGAAAAGGAGACTATAAATTCTATGCAAGACTCAGGCTTTGCTACTTATAAAGATATGACATTGGGAAAAATCATATCCTTTGTGCCTTTAAAAACCCCAGTTGTGTCAGTAGAATTTGCCTGAAATACAGAGGATGCAGTCCTAAGCATAAGAGTTGTGTTTGATGGCTGAGAAGAAGTGAGTTGCTTCGTGACTAGGGGGAAATATGCTTTTGTAATTACTGTTATTTTGTTTTCTGCATCAAATCAGTATTAATCTGCTGTGCTTCTACTGGTTAAGAGTTTTGAATTGCCCACCAGTTTGAAATCACTACCCCTTGTTCTACCCCACGTTCTTACTACATACTCTTGTAATAAGTCCCTGTCCAGCTTTCTTGTAGGTCACTTTTAGGTACTGGAAGGCAGTTGTAAGGACTCGTTTGGAGCCTTCTCTTCTCCAGGCTGAATAACCCCAACACCCTTCTTTTCATAGGAGAGATGTTTAGCCTTGTGGTTATCTTCTGGACTCACTTCAGGTCCTCCTTATGTAGATAATATGCTGGCATGCAAATGAATCACCTAACTGTGTTTCAGCAATCAATATGATGTAGATATAAGCTTTTATTTCACTAACTGTGAATCATCACTAGTATTCCACTTAGGGTTGAGTGACCATGCATCATGATTTTCCAAATGCTGCTAAATTGTGACTTTTAGTACTTTTTCAGTATTCCTTCAGAACTTCCATCAGCCATTCTGTAATCATCCGAGACAAAGAACAAAAGTGCTGTTTGTTCTGGTTGTTCATAGTGAGAAAGCTTTTAACTCCTGTTTATGTCAAAATGAAAGAGGATTTTGGAATCATAATATCTAGATATAACAGATGGCCAAGTCCAAGGCTTACTAATCAGGTATGAAACTGTTACTATAAATGACCTTAGGAGACAACTTTACCTGTAAAAAAAGTTTTAGAAGGTCCTTAAGAGCTTCTAGTGGTTTAGCAAACCCAGGGACCCCAGAGATCACCTGCATTCTCCCTTTATAGTTTGTCTTTCATACCTCTGTTCTTGCACAAAGCTCTCTGTTGAGTTGGACCTCCACACAGCTAACCTGATCAACAGCAATGCTTAATTGCTGTAGTCCTTAGAAGGTGCAGAACATGAACATAGAATCATAGAATTGTTAGGGTTGAAAGGGACCTCAAAGATCAGCTAGTTCCAACCCTGCTGCCATGGACAGGGACACCCCACACTAGATCAGGCTGGCCAGAGCCTCATCCAGCCTGGCCTTAAACACCTCCAGGGACAGGGCCTCAACCACCTCCCTGGATAACCCATTCCAGGGCTTCACCACTCTCATGGGGAAGAACTTCTTCCTCACGTCCCTGATCTCCCCACCTCCCCCCCATCTTCATTCCATTCCCCCTAGTCCTATCACTACCTGAGATCCTGAGAAGTCCCTCCCCAGCCTTCTTGTAGGCCCCCTTCAGATCCTGGAAGGCCACAATGAGATCCCCTGGGAGCTCTTCTTCTCCAACTGAACAGCCCCAATCCTTTCAGTCTGTCCTCATAGGAGAGGTACTCCAGCCCTCTAATATCACCTCGTGGCCTTCTCTGGACATGTTCAAGCACCTCCAGATCCTCTTGTAATATAGGGCTACCAAACTGGAGGCAGTACTCCAGGTGGGGTCTCACCAGGGCTGAGTAGAGAGGGATCCCTTGACCTGCTGGCCACACTTCTCTTGATGCAGCCCAGGATCTGATTGGCTTTCTGGACTGCAAGTGCACATTGAGAGCTCATGTTGAGCTTCTCCTCCACCAGCACCCCCAAGTCTCTCTCCTCAGGGCTGCTTTCCAGGCAGTCCCTGCCCAGCCTGGATTTGTGCCTGGGAGTGCCTTGACCCAGATGCAGGACCCTGGCCTTGGTCTTGTACTTCAACAGGAGTAGAAAAAAAAAGATAGGTATTTTATTTTATTCTGAAGTTGTTCTTTGGGGTAAAAGAAATAAAATGAATCACACATCAAGGCTCTTAATATAGCTTTACTGTCTTTCAAATGGATCTCCATGCTATAAAAGGACATAAGGCACAAGTTGCCAATTCTTTAAAATAATCAGCCTGAAACAGGAACTGAAAGAGTAGAAATGGTGACTAAAGATCTAGAGACTTCAACTTGCCTGCAGTCTAGAGGAGGGAGAACTCTCTGGGATTTAAGCAGAGGAGAGGGAGATGTAGTTCACATTACAGTCCCACAGTTACAGTTGCCTTGATTTTATTTTTTGCTTTATTTCATGTGCAATTCCTTTTTCTAGAAAGAGCTAATGTGATTATTCCTTAAAGTATTTTACTTTTTTTTTACCTTTAACTCCTTAATTTAATTTTTAAAAAAATGCACTAAGATGTAGAAGTGAGATGTAAGAGAGGTGTCAGGGAGAGATTGCTCTAATAAGACATTCACGGGTGATTTGATTTCCCCTGCTGTTGCAGCAAGTCAGTAGATAAAATCACATTTTAAAGTCTCCTAAAATTTTAGAACTATTCATGAGGAGTATCGATGACATGCTGCTGTAGTTAGGTATGTCCTTTAATTTTTCAGTGAAGAAACCCCATTGTTAGTCTCCACTAGACTACTCAAAAAAAAAAAAAGACATGTGTGTTAATAGAAGGAATTGAATTTAAGTATCACCCAACAGACCATTAATATTGTTAGGCGGGCAGCTGCTGTTGTAAATGAGTGGTGATTTTTCCAACCACCAGCTACAGTTTTTCGCAGTATCACAGTGTCACCAAGGTTGGAAGAGACCTTGAAGATCATCGAGTCCAACCTGTCACCACAGACCTCATGACTAGACCATGGCACCAAGTGCCACGTCCAGTCCCCTCTGGAACACCTCCAGGGATGGTGACTCCATCACCTCCCTGGGCAGCACATTCCAATGACAAACAACTCTCTCAGTGAAGAACTTTCTCCTCACCTCAAGTCTAAACTTCCCCTGGCACAGGTTGAGACTGTGTCCCTTTGTTCTGGTGCTGGCTGCTAGAGAGAAGAGACCAACCTCCTCCCGGCAACAACCACCCTTCAGGCAGTTGTAGAGAGCAATGAGGTCACCCCTGAGCCTCCTCTTCTCCAGGCTAAACAACCCCAGCTCCCTCAGCCTCTCCTCATAGGGCTTATGCTCAAGGCCTCTCTC
>CM037634.1:6791021-6827755 GCA_015227895.2 Colaptes auratus
GGTTGGTCTCTTCTCCCAGGCAACCAGCACCAGAACAAGAGGACACAGTCTCAGGCTGAGCCAAGGGAGGTTTACACTGGATGTTAGGAAGAAGTTCTATACAGAGAGAGTGATTGCCCTTTGGAAGGGGCTGCCCGAGGAGGTGGTGGAGTCACCTTCATTGGAGGTGTTCAGGAGGAGACTTGATGGGGTGCTTGGTGCCATGGTTTAGTTGTTTGGGTGGGTTGCATTGGTTGATGGGTTGGACACGGTGATCTTGAAGGTCTCTTCCAACTGGATTTATTGTATTGTATTATATCACACAACAGTTGAGGTTGGAAGGGTCTCTGCTGGTCATTTTGTCCAGCTTCCTTGCTCAAGCAGAGTCACCTACAGCAAGTTGCCCAGATGATGTCTAACGCTTTGAATATCTCCAAGAGTGGAGATTTAATTTGATCTTACAGTCATGTTATTTATGGAGATTAATGTCTTGTCTTTCATTAAAAATAGTAGCAATTAGGAATAGAATTTTTGCTTAGTGAGTAAAATTAACTCCAGTGTCCACTTAGGGTTCCCTAATCTCTTTCTCATAAATGTGATTTTTTTCCCCATGCTTGATGAAAGCACAGAAATTGCTGTATGATGAACATGGCACCAGTTACCTTGAAAACTGTAATTCTGGATAACTTCTTTGACATCTGATGACAAGAACAGCAGTCATGGTATCTCTAGGACAGTCTCTGTCTACCTAAAATTGTAAGCCGCTCTAAACAGTGACTATATTTTACTGAACACAACATCATCCAAAGACTTCTTCCAGTGTGTAAAAAACTGTCACTGATCTGCAAGTCCAATCTCTTAATTTAAGCAGGAATCACAAAAGCTGACATTTCAGCAGGTGGCATTTTCAAAGCATGCAAATGTAGATTCTTGTTCCCAGGCATGTCTGGAACATGAGAGCACTTAAGCCCAAGACTTTGTCAAATAAGAGGCAAAACAGCTATTTCATGGACCAAGGTGAGAGAAGGCAGTGTGTATAGCTGTGGAACACGCAGGCTTCCCTTGGAAGCCAAGTAATGACACATGCAGATGGCTTTATCTGTGAACTTGGCACTAGCCACAGGTTATGCACTTGCCATGCTTAGCAATATATTTAAGCAAAACGAACACGATATAGTGAGGATGCAGCACTGGAGAGCCAACACCCCCACCAGGATTGCTAAGCACCTGGATCACAGAATTTTTCTATGAATATGATTATGGGACTACACAAACTTTAACCAAGAGATTGGGAGTTCCTGCATTTTGGTGATTTATTATGGTTTTTTTTTTTGCCGAGGTTATGTAGCTGCGCTGTGTTCTTCTAGAGGGTTGCCTTAGGAACCAGCTGCAGCACCACATGGCCTGACAACTGCAGGGCAGCTTAACTGGGCAGGCTAGGAAATGCAGCCTGGCAGATAAGCCGTGGCTATTTTGGCTATGCAGTTAGCAGACATGAATTAGTTTTACAAGGCTAGTTTTGAGTTTGCCTACATGAGACTGCAGTGACTGCAAAGCAAGCAGTGTCAAGGCGATGAAGCACTCTTGCAAATTTCTCTTCTTAAATGACTGGTCATCAGAAAGGGGATGTTTAGGCCTACAAAGAGGATATGTATGGAGGAAAACTACCACCTCTGTCCAATGGGACCACTTAGAATGAGGATCGGCCATAAAACTTAACAAATGCCGGAGACATTTACAACTCCCTTCAAGGTAATGACACCTATACCAATACTTACATTAAATTGCAAGTTTTATGTTCCATAATGCTAGCACAATAAATTAGCAAAGCCTGTATCAATCTCAATGTGAATATGAAGACAAACCAGAAAAGTCATGTTTATTGTTAAGGGTAAATAAAGTAAACCACTTTATTGCTCAGTGACAGGAAGATTATAAATGCCTTATGAAAACATAGCACACGTTAGAGTCCATCAGGATAAGAGGATTGTCTGGTTATGGAAATGACCTAAAATTCAGGAGGGAAGGAAAAGATGAAGTTTAATGGTATTATTTGATGTTAAATCTTAGATTATTCCAGTGATAATGAAATAAAAAAAAAAAAAAACAAACCACAAACAAACAACTTTAAGGAAATCAATTCCCAGGTTTGGGGGCAAAAAAAAGTTTCTTTTGAAGGTAGTCCTGCTAAAGTGAAAATCAGTAGCTATTTTCTAGGAAAATTTACTGTTTAGGTTTCTGTTGCTTTCAAGTTGTTTTTCACAAATGGTTGAGATAAATTCCATTTTGTTCTCAGCTTTGACTTAAGTCATGACTAGAAACCGATCTTTACTATTGGAAGAAAGTAATAAGAAGCAAATTACTTTATGATTACACAAAGTGTTTTATCCTGATTGATCAAAGGAGTTTTATAAAATGTAGGGGGAAAAAAAAATTAAAAACAACTTAGATTTGACTGTGCTGCCTTGAGGCAGCATGGCAATGCAAGACAATATGTATAGTGAACTTTGTTATATAAAAGGCATGGAAGGTAAATGTTGCTGGCACTTATCACATCTAATAGTGGCTTGGCCTTGGGCAAGCATTTTGTTGCTCAGGATTTGATTTCATCTCTAAACTGAGACATGACAAAGCCAAATACATATGCCTAAGAAAGGACTTCACCAGAGAACACAGCAGCTTTTCCTATGTGTTATAATTCTTCAGGGATAAGGAGGCCTTAGTCTCCTTTACAGTTTTTAGGTACTGCTATAGCAAAGTGAAGGGCATCCTGGCCTGTATCAGTAATAGTGTGGCCAGCAGGAGCAGGGAGGTCATTCTGTCCTGAACTCAGAACTGGTTAGGTCACACCTTGACTCCTGTGTCCAGTTCTGGGCCTCTCAGATTAAGAAAGATATTGAGTTGCTGGAATGTGTCCAGAGAAGGGCAACAAAGCTGGGGAGGGGTTTGGAGCACTGCCTTATGAGGAGAGTCTGAGGGAGCTGGGGTTGCTTAGCCTAGAGGAGTCTCAGGGGAGACCTGATTGCTGTCTACAACTACCTGAAGGGAGGTTGTAGCCAGGTGGGGGTTGGTCTCTTCTCCCAGGCAACCAGCACGAGGACAAGTCTCAAGCGACCAGCAGAGGTTTAGGCTGGATGTTAGGAAGAAGTTCTTCCCAGAAAAAGAGATTGGCCATTGGAATGTGCTGCCCAGGGAGGTGGTGGAGTTGCCATCACTGGAGGTCTTTAAAGAGACTGGAAGGGGTGCTTGGTGCCATGTTTAGTTGATGAGATAGTATTGGGTGGTAGGTTGGACTCGATGATCTCAAAGGTCTTTTCCGGCCTGGTTAATTCTGTATTCTGTCTACAGCACAAATACCAGACCTGAATATCTCTCTTTTTTACTTTTTTCTTTTATTTTTTCCCCCTGAGATCAGTTTCTAGTGTCACAGATGTGAGTAAATATGGGTATAATTAATTTTCATAACCTTTTAAACATGTAGTAATTTTTTACTGAAAAAAAAAAGGGAAACAGGGAAAATGTGCTCTCGAAACTTACATAATTCAATACTGTAAAGATTACCAACCCTAAAACAGTGTAATAAATGGGATACAAGAGATGTTCAGGATACAATGCATGACCTTTGGAAAGAAATAATTAAATAAACAAAGCACAGTATTGTCTTTTGTACCTGACTGTGGTTAGATTGTCATTGGAGGTAGCAGAACATTGATTCAATAAAACATCATCCAGGAAAATGTCTCTTTTTAACTTTTTTTTTTTTTTTAGAAAGGCAATAAATATTTACCTAGCTTGTTTAAATCCCACAGAGTTAATTCTAGGCTGAATCAGGTAATGGGCAAAATGGTGCTTTAAAGGAAGATAGAAATTGCAGCCTTCTGATCTTCTCTGGTTAAGCTACACCTTGAGTCTTGTGTCCAGTTCTGGGCCCCTCAGTTTAGGAAGGAGGTTGACTTGCTGGAAGGTGTCCAGAGAAGGGCAACAAAGAGGGGGGGCTTGGAACACAAGCACTATGAGGAGAGCTGAGAGAGGGGGTTGCTTAGCCTGGAGAAGAGGAGACTCAGGGGTGACCTTATTGTTCTCTACAACTACCTGAAGGGAAGTTATAGAACAGCGGAGGTTGGTCTCTTCTCCCAGGCAGCCAGCACCAGAACAAGAGGACACAGTCTCAGGCTGTGCCAGGGGAGGTTTAGGCTAGATGTTAGGAAGAAGTTCTGTACAGAGAGGGTGATTGCCCATTGGAATGGGCTGCCTGGGGAGGTGGTGGAGTCACCATCACTGGAGGTGTTCAGGAGGAGACTTGATGGGGTGCTTGGTGCCATGGTTTAGTTGTTTAGGTGGGTTGGATTGGTTGATGGGTTGGACGCGATGATCTTGAAGGTCTCTTCCAACCTGGTCTATTCTATTCTATTCTATTCTATTCTATTCTATTCTATTCTATTCTATTCTATTCTATTCCATTCTATTCCATTCTATTCCTTGCTTCCTTTCACAGTTCTTGCTACTCTCTAAAATACTTCCTCTGTTCCTACCTGTTGGCAGCTGAATGCCACCTCTTTTTATATATAGAAAGAGTATTTCAATCTGAAACAGCAGTGAGAGTGCTATTTGGTGAGGTACACACCTACATACCTGGCCCTCCTGTTATCCTCTGAGGGGAGGAAAGGGAAAAGTGAACTCCAAAAAAATAAGACACTGGTGGGTTGGAAGGCAGATCCTCCTTTGCCTCCCACCAGGGCAAAAAATACCCAAGACTCACACAGATTGCAAAAGTGATGAAAAGTTTAAATGGAAAAGCAGTGAATATTTTACAGAGAACCACAAGCACAGTGACAAAAGAGATCCCAAAGCATACCCAGAAGCCTCCCAGTATTCCCCTTTTCCCACCTGAGGGTACACCCAAAACACCCAAGGCTCTTTCTTCCCCCATCCCTGCTCCGTTAGGCTAATCTCAGCTGGCCAGATCTGAGATTGGCCTTCCCCCTTCTCCTCTTGGCATTAAGCCTAGTCAGGCCTAAAAAAGGCCTTGAGATAACTCCCCCTCCATTCCAGACAGGGAGCATCTCCCATGAGGGCAGCAAGGGAAGAAAGAGGAGATGTAGACCTTGCTGTGTCTTTATAGGGAGCAGGGCTTTGGATGAATACCTAGTTTGGGATGAAATACCTAGCTTCCTGTGTCCACACACTGGGCTGGACCCTCGGGACACTGCGTGTGAGGTAGCAGCAGGAGGCAGCCAGCCTAAACCACCACAGACACACTGCTCAATACTGATTACCCATAGTGCTTCACTTATGTCTGTTTGGTTGCATTACTGAAAGTTTTTTCTTATGGACCATGTGAATAATAATTGGATTTTTTCTTGTTGTTTGTTTTGGGTTTGTTTTTTTGGGGGTGTGTGTGCTCATGGAAGTGTACAGAAGTACAGTTAAAGTGAAGTCTTGTCTGTTTCCAAGGAGTTGGTATCACTGGCTGGCTGAAGCAGAAACTTGAACAGAAGAAGATAGCTCCTTGTGGATGACTGTAAATTTTGCTATAAGAAGCATTAATTTGCTTTGGCTTCCCCTTTGGTAACTCTTTGATCTATTGGCATAGTGTCACAGAGATTGGAACTAATGTAATTTCTTCAGAGGAGAGTTCAGAGCAAAACCTAGCTGGATTTGCTCCTCAAGAATTAAAGCAAAGCAAAAGAGGATTGACCCTAGCATCCAGAAAATGAGCAAAATCAGAGATGATATCCCAGATCTGGTCTTCTTAGCAGCAGTTCTATCTCAATTAGGTACATCTGATTAAATGAAAGCCAAATGGATACAAGTAGCACTGACTGGATTTACGAGTAAGAGTATAACCAGAGGAAAAATGTAGCAGATCTGAGATTTGCAGAGAGGATAGCTGTGCTGTGGAACAGTATATAGAATGGAATGGAATGGAATGGAATGGAATGGAATGGAATGGAATGGAATGGAATGGAATGGAATGGAATAAACCAGGTTGGAAGAGACCTTCAAGAACATTGCATCCAACATATCATCCAACACCACCTAATCAACTAAACCATGCAACCAAGCACCCCATCAAGTCTCCTTCTAAACACCTCCAGTGATGGTGACTCCACCACCTCCTCGGGCAGCCCATTCCAATGGGCAATCACTCTCTCTCTGTAGAACTTCTTCCTAAACTCCATCCTAAACCTCCCCTGGTGCAGCCTGAGACTGTGTCCTCTTGTTCTGGTGCTGCTTGCCTGGGAGAAGAGACTAAACTCTGCCTGTCCACAACCTCCCTTCAGGTAATTGTAGAGAGCAATAAGGTCACCCCTGAGTCTCCTTTTCTCCAGGCTAAGCAACCCCAGCTCCCTCAGCCTCTCTTCATAGGGCTTGTGTTCCAAGCCCCTCACCAACTTTGTTGCCCTTCTCTGGACATGCTCCAACAAGTCAACATCCTTCCTAAACTGAGGGGCCCACAACTGGACACAGGACTCAAGGTGTGGCCTAACCAGTGTAGTGTACAGGGGCAGAATGACCTCTCTCCTCCTGCTGGCCAGGATGCCATTGGCCCTCCTGGCTGCCTGGACACACTGCTGACTCATGTTCAGCCTCCCATCAACCAGCACCCCCAGGTCCCTCTCTGCCTGGCCGCTCTCCAGCCACTCTCACCCCAGCCTGTAGCACTGCATGGGGTTGCTGTGGCCAATGTGCAACACCCGGCACTTGGATGTGTTCAATCTCCTGCCTTTGGACTCTGCCTATATGTCCAGCCTGTCGTGGTTCCTCTGCAAAGCCTCTCTACCCTCCAGCTCCTGTCCCCAGCTTGGTGTTGTCTGCAACTTTACTGATGATGGACTCAATGCCCTCATCCAGATCATCAATAAAGATGTTGAAGAGCATGGGGCCAGCACTGAACCTTGGGGCCACCCCACTAGTGACTGGCTGCCAGCTGGATGTGGCACCATTCACCACCACTCTCTGGGCTTGGCCCTCCAGCCAGTTCCTAACCCAATGCAGTGTGCTCCCATCCAAGCCATGGGCTGACAGCTTGGCCAGGAGTCTGCTGTGGGGGATGGTGTCAAAGGCCTTGCTGAAGTCCAGGTAGACTACATATGTAACTTCTGTCCTGGTGCACATCTGTATGAGAAAAGAACAATGTCTACTTGAACATTATTTTCATTTCCAAGAAATTTGCTCTCAAAACACTTTTATTTCTGCCCCTAACTTTCTGTCGCTTTCACTGTTATCTGGCAGTTACATAACAATATTGACAACCCTGGGAAAAAATAAAACCTAAGCCTTTTCTCTGTCTCCATTGAATAACCATGACTGTTGATTACATGATACTAGATCAGGACTTTGTCCTTAGAGGTAGTTCACTCTTTCTGGATGACTATCTTCTGGAAACTACATAGTTTGTATAAAGCACTTGAGAATCTTCTAAAGAGGAGAGAGGTCTTAAAAATTAGTGACTGCTTTTCCTGACAGAGAGGGATAAAAAGAGAGAGGAATGTGACTAAGATGGAAAGTTAAATTCTTACTGGTATATAAATAATGATGACTATTGTAATTCTAAACAGTGGTCAAAAAATCCCTATTGCTGCCTATTGCACAAAACACTAGAAGCTGTTTCAATGTGTACAAAAAAGCTCCTCATGACAGTGACCTTTATCAAAAGAATACACAAACTTTCATGGCTAAGGAAGGAAATACCTCTTGTAGGTTAGCAACTGACTGAAAAAGAACAAAAAATGGCTGAGTCTTTCAGGTCTCATCACAACATAAGTGAAGGAAGAAAAAGGCTTTGAAACTTGATCTGAAGACATCCCAACAACAGGATCTCAAGAACTGGCAGCAGCTGCTCTAATCAGATGAGTAACAAAGCTTCTGATGTACTAATGAAATTTGTTGCAAGTCCTCTTTAAGGAAAAGCAAAATTGCCACAGCAAAGGATTTTATGGCAATACAGGCTGAAAAATTAGAAAATGGAGAGTCATCATCTGATCATGAAGTTCCCTCCCTTTTGAACATAAAATGCATAAAATATATGGAATATTAATATAATTGTACAAGGTCTGGAAAATCACAATGAAAAAATTTTATGAGTATCCTTAGTGTGCCTGTGACCTATAGAGATCATTAATTTGAAGCCTAATAGCCTACCTGATCCTGTACAACTTCCCAACCTGATTTGGCAGAGTTGTATTCTGTGTCTAATGTTGTTAAGAATGTAAAGCATAAGAGAACGCCACGTGGTATTATGAAAAACAAGAGAAGCAGATAATTATCAGCACTACAATATGCCAGTAAGAGATCAAAGGATATAAATGTATATGGACAAATTAAAGTCTGATGATCCATTAATTTCCTTTTCAAGGGAAGATTACAACACTGGACACAGTTCCCACAGCTTTTGTCTTCAATCAAAGGAAAAAAAAGGGGAAAAAAAGGAAAAAAAAAGGGGGGGGGGGAAGTGTGTATAAAATTAGAGGCTCAGTGCAGTAGATTTTTCTCACTTAAAATATAATTTAAATGATTAGAAAGCACTGTAATTCTTTTTTTCAGATCAAGGATACTTGATTGTCCTCATTATCTGTACTTTTTCTGCATCCCTGCCTGATATACCTCCTTATCACTTAACTAGCTAATCAATCACTAGACTTTTCCCTACATTATAAGCACTGCAGAAGAGTGTCTTTCTAGAGTAAGAAAGGTGGCAATGTGCTGCCCTTACTCTGAATCACCTCTGTTCACTTTATCATCTACATCCCAAAGCTTAAAATAAAGCAATTATAAATTAGAATTCAACAGGACCTTTAAGAATTGCACAAGTAATATTTATTAAATGTTCACTTTATTAGGATTAAGATTGCCTCTAGTTGTAGAAAGCTTCTGCAGGGAGGGCGAAAAAAAAGTAATTAAAAAGAATGAACTGAAAATGATATATTATAGTGGTCTGCACAGGCAAGGCACACCTCTAGTGGATCAGGGCTTTGCTTACACTGCAGGAAGCACAAGTGCAGAGAAAAGTGTTAAAATCTTTACCTGGCTCGCTTCTGAAAAACCAAGCATGCTCAGCTTAGCATAGCAGCACTTCGTTATGCTGCTGAAATCAGACACAGTGATGTGATATCAAGTAGCTCAGAAGGTGTAAGTGAATCCTAACTTTATAACATCCTCAGCCACTTTTCTTGTTTCTGCTCAGCAGATCAGAAGCACATTAGTAATCACAAGGGGCCAAATAATGAGAAGCCCTTCCGCTACTGATCACCAGGGGCTAAATGATGTGAAGCCCTTCCTTTTTTAATCACCAGGGGCCAAATAATGTGAAGCCTTTCCTCTACTGATCACCAGGGGCCAAATAATGTGAAGCCCTTCCTCTACTGATCGCCAGGGGCCAAATAATGTGAAGCCCTTCCTCTACTGATCACCAGGGGCCAAATAATGTGAAGCCCTTCCTCTACTGATCACCAGGGGCCAAATAATGTGAAGCCCTTCCTCTTTCCGCTGCCCCCTCAAGGGGAAGCTTGTGGCTAACCTATGTTAAAGAGGAAAGATGACAGTAGAGGAAGAACAAACAATATGCTGAATCTATCAGGATTTCTTTTTTCCTACCAACATGTCAGTTTTACATACAATGGTGTATATGGCAGGATTTCATTGGGAAAAATATCTCTGCTTTAGATTTCTTCTTGAGGTGCTGCAGCATGTGCAGAGAAGGGCACACGTGTGAAGAGGTTCCTTCCAGACTCTGACATTCTGTGTTTCTGTGATTCTGTGATCACATAAATATAATCCCCAAATCACATGCTATGAATTTATTTTATTTACTATCTCAGGATTTTCAAGAGTAAAGTCAGCAAGTACAGACTTCTGTGTAGGGACAATGCTTGGCATAGTAGAGTCCTTGGTTGACTTTCTACGGCAATAATGTAAATAAATAAATAATTGCATCCTATTGATACTACAGCAACATCCATAAACCCAAGTGAAAAGGACAAAGCCTTTTGCTGTGTGTGATGCAAATATCTGTTGAGAGAGAGTCCCTGCTTGGAAAGGTTTAGAATTTAAACAAACAGAATAGACCAGGTGGGAAAGTGGAGATAGAAATAGAGGCAGAAAGATGTTAAGTGTCTTGCCTGAAGTCACAAACAAAACAACTGGCTGAAAATAGATCCCTCTTCACTGAACTATGTAACCTCCCTCTGCAGTGCTTGTGTAAAGGTACACACTGACTCTTTTCCTGCACTGCCTGTGGATATTCAGATCTGCCTCAAACAAATATTAGTAGTGGAAATGTGTGCTCAGCCCTTACTGTAAAAGGCTGAGATGACTTTCAGGCTTCAGGGAACTGCAATGATTATCAAAGCAAGCACTTCTTTGGCCATTAGTAACAGAAAGGCCAACATGAGAACGGAAATAACATGTGTTTTTCTCGTACCTATGGGTTTGGAAAGTTATTTCTGTACCTGTTAATCTATGCTAGATGATAGGGGAAAGTTATTTGTGGTTCCACTTGGTTGGTATTTCATCAGACACACAATTTGATATGCTGTAGAGTCTGATCTACTTTCCTTCATAGTCTGTGCCTTAAGGTTGAGAGGATCACTTCTCATACCCATTTCTAGCTGTTGTCCTGATTTTTAAAGCTCGAAACTGTGGAAGCATTTTCCCTTTTTCACAGCTTCTTCATGTTAGCTGAGTGACTTTCAAAATGAGGTCCCTTTTCTAGACTCATTACAAGATTATTTCTAAACTGATCAGTCTTAAATATGTTTGCTATATACATCTGTCATGGAAAAGCACACCTTCTTGGGTGTGCCCTCCACTGGGAAGAAATGGAGCTGTGCACTTTTTAGAGGACATGGGAGAAAAGTTCTCCGTAGGGGATTTATCTCTATAAAAAATAGAGCTCGATACACAATTGCAACAAGAACATTTCCCCACTATCATAATAGAAGAGAGCATCTTGGCTGCTCTTTGGAAAGTGCTAATTAAGAAAAGATTCTGCTCCTTCAGATAGATCAGTACTGAGCTACTCCAATGACATTGATTGTGCATTTGTAATCAAGACTCAAAGGCTACCACAGGATTAGGTACAAATTCAAAGAGTGCTACTGAAAAAGAAAACCTGCTGAACCTAGCAACTATAAAGTATTCTAATCTGCAATCATAGAATCACAATACAATACGATAAACAATACAATACAATACACCAGGTCGGAAGAGACCTTCAAGATCATCGCGTCCAACCCATCAACCAATCCAACCCACCTAAACAACTAGACCATGGCACCAAGCACTCCATCAAGTCTCCTCCTGAACACCTCCAATGATGGTGACTCCACCACCTCCACAGGCAAGCCCATTCCAATGGGCAATCACTCTCTCTGTATAGAACTTCTTCCTAACATCCAGCTTAAACTTCCCCTGGCGCAACCTGAGACTGTGTCCTCTTGTTCTGGTGCTGGCTGCCTGGGAGAAGAGACCAACCTCCACTTATCCACAACCTCCCTTCAGGTAGTTGTAGAAAGCAATAAGGTCACCCCTGAGTCTCCTTCTCCTCTCTTCCTTCACAGAATGTTAGAGGTTGGAAGGGACCTCTAGAGATCATCAAATCCAATCTGCCCGCCAAAGGCAGGATCACCCAGGGTAGTCTGCACAGGAATGGATCCAGACAAGTTTTGAAAGTCTCCAGAGACATTTAATGAAGGCTTCAATGACAACAGAATGAGAGACAAATGAGGGGAACTTTAAGAGCACCAAAGAAGTGCATATGTCCAAGTTTAAACCACGTACATGTTTTCATGAGTTTGTATGCTGGATATGTGAGACATTATGGGAAGTTAGAATTCAGAATTTTGTGACTTTCATCTACCAAAAATCTATACATTAAAATCTTTCTCTTATTCAGAACATTTTATCTACAGAGATTAATATTAGGAGGTCATAATTTTCCAACTATTTTCCCTCATGACGTCAGCAGCTCAAGAGAAAACTCTGTATTTGTTGATCTGATATTTGCTGTTTTCCATTCAGGTTCAGCCTTGTGCTAATCCTGATGTCTGTATGGGAAAATATGCATGGACCTTCGTGCTGTTTTGCAACTCTGCTAGAAGTCCTTTATGCCCAATTGTACATTAATAACCACAAATATTACCTAATGTTGAGGGTGCAAAATAGAGACAGGTTTCGATTTCCCATTTCTGCCTAATTTTGTCTTAGAAAAACAGATTCATTGCAGGATTACGGCCAGCCAGTGGCTTCTCTGTTTTGTTTTCTTTTGTTTTGCAGTTTTGTCTCTAATTATGTATTATTTTATGTTAAAATTCTGCAAATGCATATGCTTATGGTTAGGTTTAATGAGAAAGATTCCTTTCATTCTTAGCTTTAAACACATAGAAGGACTTCTTGGGAGAAGGCTTTTAATTGCTGTCTTTTAATTGCATTTTCAAGAGTATTACTGTTATGCTTTTCATAAGACTTTAAGAAATATTATTTACTTTTTCCTCTGTATTCTGAAATTTTCACTTAGGATGTGTATAAAAACCATGTCTTACACTACATCTAGCAATGACCTCTTATATACTCTCAGGTGTTGCTATTTCCATTTAGTTAAACAAAAGTAAGAGCTGCTAAACAAATTTTTGTCGTCCTCATACTGTAAATACACAAGCAAAGGTGTTCTATAATAAAATCTGATTTTGCAGTCTCAGACTGGAAGCTTAAGTAATTATGAGTGCAAGATTCCATCAATAATACTCCTGGAAATAATTTAGTTCCTATAACCTTTAAAGTATAGATGTATCTGTCTGGATGATGTGATGCACGTATGCAAGTTGTCAAAAATGCAGCACCGTGCCCGTAGAAATAGGGTCACTGATTATACCTGAATTGAAAATGCCCTTTGTGGGGTAATTTCAGTGCTCACTAACATCATTTTGCATACACTTGCATGATTTGATCCAAGGGTAGAATTTTTCTCCAAATTTTCTTTCTTACAGCACTTGAAGTATTTGTGGCCACAGCTGCCTCACATCAGCTACAGACTGGACCTCTTGACTTGTAGAAGTTAGAGATGGAAAAGATCTATTATGTCCTTTACTCCATTCCTCTGCTCATGTGAAATTGTTCTGTGCAATCTTTTTGAGAAGATACTGCAAGGTATAATCCTGCCTAGGCAGAGGGATGGACAGATGACCTAATAGGTCCTTCCCATCTAAAATATCTCTCATGTTATGACAAACTTCACTGTCCTTGTTATCTCCCACTTACAAAATTCAGGGACCAGACATCTTCATGGAAACTGCTCATGATGTAGGCTCTTGCTGTTGTAGTTGTCACTCTTTCAAGCTTTCTCTGCTCTCCTCTGTAAGCTCTCATGTGTGAATTGCCTTTTTCCATAATATGTTGAAACTTCTATCTATCTGTTGTAGGTGCATCGTGAAGTGTGACTTATATTGCTGGGCTGATATATTTTGCTAGTTATAGCCATTCTTATTTGGTAAAGACTTCCCTTTTTTTGCTATCATATACTGCAAAAGCTGGAGCAAAGAAATGCATGATAACTTTCATCCTGAGACGCACAGATAACATCAATGAAAGTATGTTAAGTCATCTACATAATTAAATAGCAATTGGCCTTAGCCATTACTCATTATAGTGCAGCTTTTTGTCATTCTGTTTGATGCTAAAGGATGTTCAGCTGCTTGTAATTGATAGAGAGGTTTAATTCTGCAGTGGTTTCACTGTAATGAACCAAGCATGAAACTACTTTTATTTTAAAAAGGCTAGCAGACCGTTGTTTGGTGTAGGCACAGGGACAATGCTTGGATTCCTCAAATTCCCCAGGTATAGAAATCAGCTTTTCGTCTATATTAGTTGGTTTTCATCAAGTGTTAGTTGAGAAGAGATTGCTTTTGCTTTAGATGTGAAAATGCAGACCTATTCCCAACAATTGAATCACACTGAAGCTATCAGAATAATGTGTTTCTAATCTGAGGATTCAGAATAGCAGAGAGGTAAAAGGAAGCACTGAGTATTTTGACTGAAATGAATGAGAAAAGGGTTTTCTACTTCTGATGATCTTAAAATCTCTAACTAGGCTTCATTCTGCCCCTGTACACTGCACTGGTTAGGCCACACCTTGAGTCCTGTGTCCAATTCTGGGCCCCTCAGTTCAGGAAGGATGTTGACTTGCTGGAATGTGTCCAGAGAAGGGCAACAAAGTTGGTGAGGGGCTTGGAACACAAGCCCTATGAGGAGAGGCTGAGGGAGCTGGGGTTGCTTAGCCTGGAGAGGAGGAGACTCACGGGTGACCTTATTGCTCTCTACAACAACCTTAAGGGAGGTTGTAGACAGGCGGAGACTGGTCTCTTCTCCCAGGCAACCAGCACCAGAACAAGAGGACACAGTCTCAGGCTGCACCAGGGCAGGTTTAGGCTGAGGATAGGAGGAAGTTCTATACAGAGAGAGTGATTGCCCATTGGAATGGGCTGCCCGAGGAGGTCGTGGAGTCACCATCACTGGAGGTGTTCAGGAGGAGACTTGCTAGGGTGCTTGGTTGCATGGTTTAGTTGATTAGGTGGTGTTGGATGATAGGTTGGATGCGATGATCTTGAAGGTCTCTTCCAACCTGGTCTGGTCTATCCTATCCTATCCTATCCTATCCTATCCTATCCTATCCTATCCTATCCTATCCTATCCTATCCTCTCCTATCCTATCCTATCCTATCCTAAAATTGTAAAACAATCGTATTGTGTTTGATTAGCAGTAAATGGGTTATCACAGGATGTTAGGGGTTGGAAGGGACTGATGGAGAGCTTTGGGTCCACCTTCCCTGCCAGAGCAGGACCACAGAATCTAGTGCAGGTTGCATAGGTATGCATCCAGACAGGGCTTAAAAGTCTCCAGAGAAGGAGACTCCACAGCCTATCTGAAGAGCCTGTTCCAGTGGTTTGTGGCCCTTACAATGAAGAAGTTCTTCCTCATATTGAGGTGGAACTTCTTGTGCTGTAGTTTACATCCATTGCCTCTTGCCCTACCACAGGAAACCAGTGAGAAAAGCCTATCCCCTCCTTCCTGGCACAGTTAGGATATACAACTGTGGGGTGTTTTTTTGTGAAATCTAAGCAGTATTCATAGAGATCAGCTTTGAAGCCAACAAAAGAGCTCTGAAGATGACTTTTAAAAATATATATAAATAAAAAAATTCCTGAGGTATTCATGACCATGACTGGAGATGGTGTTATCAATCACATTGAGTCTGTCAATCAATCACATTGCATCTGGGTTGAGGCAATCCCAGGCCCAAATACAGGCTGGGCAGGGACTGCCTGGAAAGCAGCCCTGAGGAGAGAGACTTGGGGGTGCTGGTGGATGAGAAGCTCAACAGGAGCTCTCAATGTGCACTTGCAGCCCAGAAAGCCAATCAGATCCTGGGCTGCAGCAATAGAAGTGTGGCCAGCAGGTCAAGGGAGGGGATTCTCCCCCTCTACTCAGCCCTGGTGAGACCCCACCTGGAGTACTGCATCCAGTTCTGGAGCCCCTAGCACAAGAGGGATCTGGAGGTGCTGGAAGGTGTCCAGAGAAGGGCCACGAGGATGATCAGAGGGCTGGAGCACCTCTCCTATGAGGACAGACTGAAGGAGTTGGGGCTGTTCAGTCTGGAGAAGAGAAGGCTCTGAGGTGACCTCATTGTGGCCTTCCAGTATCTGAAGGGGGCCTACAAGAAGGCTGGGGAGGGACTTCTCAGGATCTCAGGTAGTGATAGGACTAGGGGGAATGGGATGAAGCTGGAAGTGGGGAGATTCCGGCTGGACATGAGGAGGAAGTTCTTCCCCATGAGAGTGGTGAAGCCCTGGAATGGGTTGTCCAGGGAGGTGGTTGAGGCCCTGTCCCTGGAGGTGTTTAAGCCCAGGCTGGATGAGGCTCTGTCCAGCCTGATGTAGTGCGGGGTGTCCCTGTCCATGGCAGGGGGCTTGGTACTAGCTGATCCTTTACTAGATGATACATTACCTAAGATGAGTCAGCAGAAGAAATGTCCCATGGTACTGTACCACAGCATTCTGATCTACTATATCTGAACAAATGTTTGCAGTGGTTTAGTATACATCCCAGCTGTTTGTCACAGCTCTGTTACAGACAATTTTTGCCTCCATCAGAGAATCAACACAATTAGCTGATATTTACTTACAACTCAGACTTTCCACTTCACCTGCCAGAGTATTATTTAAACTCACTTTTATCTGTAGTTTGATACTTTGAGTTGCTGTAGTGGAAGCATAGGCAAACCTCTTGTTTTGCCAACTCCAGAGCTGTGGCAGAAGAGTAGATACGACAAATGGGGCAGCAACAGCTAGTCAGTGCACCTGAAACCAGAGTAAAGTCAGAGGAAATTTTAGTGCAGTGTAAATGATTATTGGCTCTCCAGGAGGCAGAATGTCAATCAAAACCTAAAGGTTTTCTTTTTCCTCCTTTCAAAATTAACTCTGTACCAACAGTGAAGAATTCTACTGAGAGAGCAATGGGAGACTAAAAAAGTGTGAGAAATACTAGAAAGAGAGAAAAATCTGAAAGAAGACAAACAAACCAAACTACAAATCAAAATAATGGGAACAATAAAACAGAACAAAACAAAACAACACCACATGTATATCCAGACGGCTTGTTCGTGAGCAATGAGATTGGTCGGTCAGGAAAACATCACAAAACATTTAGCTAGAATCACAAACTCCTTTAGAGTGGAAGAGATCTCTTCCAACAACTCAAAACAGATGTTGTCAGATGCTGGGGGTTATACCTTGTTGAATTTTGACCACCTTCTAGAACAGAAGTGACACGATCTCTCTGGAAATTTGCCTCAGTCTTTGGTTGTCCTTATTGCCGAAGGGAAGGGAAGGGAAGGGAAGGGAAGGGAAGGGAAGGGAAGGGAAGGGAAGGAAGGGAAGGGAAGGGAAGGGAAGGGAAGGGAAGGAAGGGAAGGGAAGGGAAGGGAAGGGAAGGGAAGGGAAGGGAAGGGAAGGGAAGGGAAGGGAAGGGAAGGGAAGGGGAAGGGGAAGATCAAGAAAAGGAGACTATAAGTTTTATGTAAGACTCAGGCTTTGCTACTTATAAAGATATGACATTGGGAAAAACCATATCCTTTGTGCCTTTAAAAACCCCAGTTGTGTCAGTAGAATTTGCCTGAAATACAGAGGATGCAGTCCTAAGCATAAGAGTTGTGTTTGATGGCTGAGAAGAAATGAGTTGCTTAATGACTAGGGGGAAATATGCTTTTGTAATTACTGTTATTTTGTTTTCTGCATCAAATCAGTATTAATCTGCTGTGCTTCTACTGGTTAAGAGTTTTGAATTGCCCACCAGTTTGAAATCACTACCCCTTGTTCTACCCCACGTTCTTACTACATACTCTTGTAATAAGTCCCTGTCCAGCTTTCTTGTAGGTCACTTTTAGGTACTGGAAGGCAGTTGTAAGGACTCGTTTGGAGCCTTCTCTTCTCCAGGCTGAATAACCCCAACACTCTTCTTTTCATAGGAGAGATGTTTATCCTTGTGGTTATCTTCTGGACTCACTTCAGGTCCTCCTTATGTAGATAACATGCTGGCATGCAAATGAATCACCTAACTGTGTTTCAGCAATCAATATGATGTAGATATAAGCTTTTATTTCACTAACTGTGAATCATCACTAGTATTCCACTTAGGGTTGAGTGACCATGCATCATGATTTTCCAAATGCTGCTAAATTGTGACTTTTAGTACTTTTTCAGTATTCCTTCAGAACTTCCATCAGCCATTCTGTAATCATCTGAGACAAAGAACAAAAGTGCTGTTTGTTCTGGTTGTTCATAGTGAGAAAGCTTTTAACTCCTGTTTATGTCAAAATGAAAGAGGATTTTGGAATCATAATATCTAGATATAACAGATGGCCAAGTCCAAGGCTTACTAATCAGGTATGAAACTGTTACTATAAATGACCTTAGGAGACAACTTTACCTGTAAAAAAAGTTTTAGAAGGTCCTTAAGAGCTTCTAGCGGTTTAGCAAACCCAGAGACCCCACAGATCACCTGCATTCTCCCTTTATATTTTGTCTTTCATAGCTCTGTTCTTGCACAAAGCTCTCTGTTGAGTTGGACCTCCACACAGCTAACCTGATCAACAGCAATGCTTAATTGCTGTAGTCCTTAGAAGGTGCAGAACATCAACATAGAATCATAGAATTGTTAGGGTTGAAAGGGACCTCAAAGATCAGCTAGTTCCAACCCTGCTGCCATGGGCAGGGACACCTCACACTAGATCAGGTTGCTCAGAGCCACATCCAGCCTGGCCTTAAAAATCTCCAGGAATGAAGCGTCCACCACCTCCCTGGGCAGCCTGTTCTAGTGTCTCACCACCCTCATGGGGAAGAACTTCTTCCTAACATCCAATCTGAATCTACCCATTTCTAGTTTTGTGCCATTCCCCCTAGTCCTATTACTCCCTGACACCCTAAAAAATCCCTCCCCAGCTTTCTTGTAGGCCCCCTTCAGATACTAGAAGGCCACAATTAGATCTCCTTGGAGTCTTCTCTTCTCCAAACTGAATATCCCTAACTTTCTCGTTGTCCTCATGGGAGAGGTACTCCAGCCTTCTAAATCATCCTTGTGGCCCTTCTCTGGACATGCTCCAGCACCTCCAGATCCTTCTTGTTATAGAGGCTCCAGAACTGGATGCAGTACTCCAAGTGGGGTCTCACCAGAGGGGAGTATAGTAGAAGGGGAGAATCACCTCCCTTGACCTGCTGGCCACACTTCTCTTGATGCAGCCCAGGATCTGATTGGCTTTCTGGACTGCAAGTGCACACTGAGAGCTCCTGTTGAGCTTCTCGTCCACCAGCACCCCCAAGTCTCTCTCCTCAGGGCTGCTTTCCAGGCAGTCCCTGCCCAGCCTGGATTTGGGCCTGGGATTGCCTCAACCCAGATGCAGGACCCTGCCCTTGGTCTTGTACTTCAACAGGAGAGAAAAAAAAATAGATAGGTATTTTATTTGATTCTGAAGTTGTTCTTTGGGGAAAAAGAAATAAAATGAATCACACATCAAGGCTCTTAATACAGCTTTACTGTCTTTCAAATGGATCACCATGCTATAAAAGGACATAAGGCACAAGTTGCCAATTCTTTAAAATAATCAGCCTGAAACGGGAACTGAAAGAGTAGAAATGGTGACTAAAGATCTAGAGACTTCAACTTGCCTGCAGTCTAGAGGAGGGAGAACTCTCTGGGATTTAAGCAGAGGAGAGGGAGATGTAGTTCACATTACAGTCCCGCAGTTACAGTTGCCTTGATTTTATTTTTTGCTTTATTTCATGTGCAATTCCTTTTTCTAGAAAGAGCTAATGTGATTATTCCTTAAAGTATTTTACTTTTTTTTTACCTTTAACTCCTTACTTTAATTTTTAAAAAAATGCACTAAAGATGTAGAAGTGAGATGTAAGAGAGGTGTCAGGGAGAGATTGCTCTAATAAGACATTCACGGGTGATTTGATTTCCCCTGCTGTTGCAGCAAGTCAGTAGATAAAATCACATTTTAAAGTCTCCTAAAATTTTAGAACTATTCATGAGGAGTATCGATGACATGCTGCTGTAGTTAGGTATGTCCTTTAATTTTTCAGTGAAGAAACCCCATTGTTAGTCTCCACTAGACTACTCAAAAAAAAAAAAGACATGTGTGTTAATAGAAGGAATTGAATTTAAGTATCACCCAACAGACCATTAATATTGTTAGGCAGGCAGCTGCAGTTGTAAATGAGTGGTGATTTTTCCAACCACCAGCTACAGGTTTTCGCAGTATCACAGTGTCACCAAGGTTGAAAGAGACCTTGAAGATCATTGAGTCCAACCTGTAACCACAGACCTCATGACAAGACCATGGCATCAAGTACCAGGTCCAATCGTCTCTTGAACATCTCCAGGGATGGTGACTCCACCACCTCCCTGGGCAGCACATTCCAATGACAAACAACTCTCTCAGTGAAGAACTTCTCCTCACCTCAAGTTTAAACTTCCCCTGGCACAGCTTGAGACTGTGTCCCCTTGTTCTGGTGCTGGCTGCTAGAGAGAAGAGACCAACCTCCTCCCGGCCACAACCACCCTTCAGGCAGTTGTAGAGAGCAATGAGGTCACCCCTGAGTCTCCTCTTCTCCAGGCTAAGCAACCCCAGCTCGCTCAGCCTCTCCTCATAGGGCTGTGCTCAAGGCCTCTCTCCAGCCTTGTTGCCCTTCTCTGGACATGTTCAAGTGTCTCGATGTCCGTCTTAAACTGAGGGGCCCAGAACTGGACACAGGACTCAAGGTGTGGCTTAACCAATGTAGAGTACAGGGGCACAATGACCTCCCTGCTCCTGCTGGCCACACTATTCCTAATGCAGGCCAGGATGCCGTTGGTCTTCTTGGCTACCTGGGCACACTGCTGGCTCATGTTTAGGTGGCTGTCAGCCAGCACCCCCAGGTCCCTCTCTGTTTGGCAGCTCTCCAGCCACTCTGACCCCAGCCTGCAGCTCTGCATGGGGTTGCTGTGGCCAAAGTGCAGCACCCAGCACTTGGACTTGTTGAATGCCATCCCATTGGACTCCGCCCATCTGTCCAGTCGGTCGAGGTCCCTCTACAGGGATGGTGTTTAATGGTTCTGCACTATTAGTAATGGAAATCTGCTTTCAGACCCAAACAGTCTGAAAATTCTTTCACTGATTAAACTGTCATGTATGTCAGGCATGCAACAACCTAAGCCGAATACTATTTTTAGCATAAATTCTTCAACAACAGTTTTCTTTATGAAATAATTTATGTGATGAGTAGTATTTTGCTGCATTTAGAATACAATAGAATAGAATACAATAGAATAAACCAGGTTGGAAGAGACCTTCGAGGTCATTGCGTCCAACCCATCAACCAATCCAACCCACCTAAACAACTAAACCATGGCACCAAGCACCCCATCAAGTCTCCTCCTGAACACCTCCAATGATGGTGACTCCACCACCTCCCCAGGCAGCCCACTCCAATGTGCAATCACTCTCTCTGTATAGAATTTCTTCCTAACATCCAGCCTAAACCTCCCCTGGCGCAGCCTGAGACTGTGTCCTCTTGTTCTGGTGCTGACTGCCTGGGAGAAGAGACCACCATCCGCCTGTCTACAACCTCCCTTCAGGTAGTTGAAGGTCACCCCTCAGTCTCCTCTTCTCCAGGCTAAGCAACCCCAGCTCCCTCAGTCTCTCCTCACAGGGCTTGTGTTCCAAACCCCTCACCAACATTGTTGCCCTTCTCTGGACACGTTCCAGCAAGTCAACATCCTTCCTAAACTGAGGGGTCCAGAACTGGACACAGGACTCGAGGTGCAGAATGGCCTCCCTGCTCCTGCTGGCCACACTGTTCCTGATGCAGGCCAGGATGCCATTGGCCCTCTTGGCTGCCTGGGCACACTTACTTCTGCAGCCTTATTCAATAAATTATTTAGCAAATAACAGAACCATTAATCAAATAATGTAATCTGCAGGACTGGATCCTTTTGGCGTTTGAGAGGCTTAGATAAAAACGTATCAGCAAAATGGAAGCTATGGAAATATAGTGATAAGACTATAGCAGCTGCCCCAGAAGGTTTCACACACCAGAGTGGAAATAAAAAACCCCCAACCAAACAAGCCAGTGCCCATGTTAACTTCCTTATTTATTTTTGCATCAGAGGCATTAATTGTTTAATTTGGCCCATGACACCAGTAATTCAGATGTAAATCTGGCTACTGAAAAGTGAAAAACCAGGAGAGAAGAAAAAGTTTATTTAATGAGATGTTTTTCATCTGTTCAGTGAGCCAAATAGATGTGCTAAGAATTATGTATTTTTATATATATGTATTATGTATAGAGATAAATATATTATTTATATATATATGTATACAATTAAGATACATTTATATACTTAGTGAGGGGTAAAAATGTAGAGTACTGTCCTAGTTTTGCTGGAACAGAACCACAGGCCAGCCACGGGCTGCAGGCCGCTCACAATTCTGAGTCAGCCAGCACAGCTTACTTGAATTGGCTCACAGGTGCATCCCATTCCATGAGCATCACATTCAGCATAAAAGAGGAAGGGTGCTGCAGAGCTGGGAGTTTTCTGCTAGGCTCTTCTGTTGGGATTTCTCCTTCCCTCACTCTTCTTTTCTTTCCTGCTCTTGAGAACTGCCTTCCTGGCTGTTGTAACTGTTGACTTTTTATCTAGCCTGAGTATAAGATTACATATCTTGTATTGACATTGGTGTCAATTTGGCTGTTTCATTAAATCTGTTTGTCTTTCAAGCTGTGGGTTTTCTTTCCTCTTTCTGATTCCAATTCTCTGCTAGGGCAGGGTGTCTCTCTGTCCAGAGGGGAAAGAGACTCAGTTCTTTTAAATATTCCCGTGTTGTGAAATGAGAGGCACAAACGAGGCCAACAGCTAGACTATTTATTACATAAATAAAGTGGATGGATCAGAAGGGGAGAGAGAGAAAATAGAGAGGGAGAGAGAGAAGAGGAAAGGAATTATATTACCACACCCCTCACCCCCCCAAGACAGTTTGAGTTTGTGGAGGAAAGGTGCTGCAGGAGATGTTGGGTCTGTAGAGGAAGGGTGCTGAGGCTTTGGCTGTAGAAGAGATGTGGTCCTCTGAGCAGCCTCTTCAGCTCCATGAGTTGCAGCAGGTGGAACTTAGGGCATGGAGAGAAGGCTCTGCTTCTTCCAGGCTCCATGATGATGTCTCTGTCATTTTCCTCTCCTGATAGTCTCTCCATTCTGAGCAGCATTGTCCTTCTCCTGTGTTTTTCTTCATCTGTGTTTTCCTTCTGTGTTTTTCTTCATCTGTGTTTTTGGTTCCGTGTTTTTCTTCTACTGAGCCAGTAGTTGCTCAAGTCTTTTATACAGTTTTTAGTCCTTAGCTATGTGTCCAAGTATTGTCCTTCTGGAAATCAGGGGCCAGCTGGTGAATCCATTGTCTCACCACCCTCCCTTTCTGGGGTAGTTGATGGGTGGAGATTATCTTGTCTCATGCATATTCCCGAAGGTGGCCTGAAGGTGGTTGTTGATTTTATCTTTGTTGAGTCACATCAGGAGAGACAAGCTTTTAGTCTCTCACACAGGGTCATAGGGTGATAGAGTAACTGCTATGGTTTATCCCCACATGTGGCCTAAACATAGAATAGAATAGAATAGAATAGACCAGACCAGACCAGACCAGACCAGGTTGGAACCATCTAATCAACTAAACCATGGCACCAAGCACCCCATCCAGTCTCTTCCTAAACACCTCCAGTGATGGTGAATCCATCACCTCCCTGGGCAGCACATTCCAATGTCAAATCACTCTTTCTATGAAGAACTTCTTCCTAACATCCAGCCTAAACCTCCCCTGGCACAGCTTGAGACTGTGTCCTCTTGTTCTGGTGCTGGTTGCCTGGGAGAAGAGACCAATCCCCACCTGGCTACAACCTCCCTTCAGATAGTTGCAGACAGCAATAAGGTCTCCCCTGAGCCTCCTCTTCTCCATGCTAAGCAGCCCCACCTCCCTCAGCCTCTCCTCAAAGGGCTTGTGTTCCAAACCCCTCCCCAGCTTTGCTGCTTTTCTCTGGACACATTCCAGCATGTCAACATCTTTGCTCCATGTTATCACCATTTGCTATCAGAAAACAAGCAAACAAGGCAGATTTCTAAGGTGGCTGCACCTTACTGAGGTGGTCAAATTTCTGAATATACATAGATGTTGCTTCTCACACATAGCATAAACTCTAGCATGATGTTTGTAAGGGCATAAATGTGATAAGAGAAAGAACACTGAGAGTTTATTGTAAGAATTGTATAGGTATGATGAGTTTGGGTGAGTTCTCAGTAGCATGTAGACAAGCATTTCAGGTGAGTTAGACTGTACAGCTTAGCAGAATACCTATTTCCATGAATCCATCAGACTGCCTATATTAGCCTGAATAAGTTGTGTGGATGCTTATCTGTGCAAAACTGGAGCTGTGGGCACTGCTCATGTGAATCTGGGAACATCGCTCTTTCTAATCAAAAGGATAGACAGAGCTCTGGAATTTTTAGCTTTGTAGTCTTGATCCAAACCCCATTTGAAGTATTGTTGTTGACTTCAAGGTGGTTTTGGTTTGGTTCCTGGGGAAAAGGGTTAGGAACTGGCCGGAGGGCCAAGCCCAGAGAGTGGTGGTGAATGGTGCCACATCCAGCTGGTGGCCAGTCACTAGTGGTATTCCCCAGGGATCAGTGCTGGGCCCCATCCTCTTTAATATCCTCATTGATGATCTGGATGAGGGGATTGAGTCAGTCATCAGCAAATTTGCAGATGACACCAAGTTGGGAGCAGGTGTTGATCTGTTAGAGGGTAGAAGGGCTCTGCAGAGGGACCTCAACAGGCTGGACAGATGGGCAGAGTCCAACAGGGTGGCATTCAAAAAATCCAAGTGCCAGGTGCTGCACTTTGGCCACAACAACCCCATGCAGAGCTACAGGCTGGGGTCAGAGTGGCTGGAGAGCAGCCAAAAAGAAAGGGACCTGGGGGTGCTGATTGACAGCCAGTTGAACATGAGCCAGCAGTGTGCCCAGGTGGCCAAGAAGGCCAATGGCATCCTGGCCTGCATCAAGAATAGTGTGGCCAGCAGGAGCAGGGAAGTCATTGTGCCCTTATACTCAGCACTGGTTAGGCCACACTTTGAGTCCTGTGTCCAGTTCTGGGGCCCTCAATTTAAGAAGAACATTGAGACACTTGAACATGTCCAGAGAAGGGCAACAAGGCTGGGGAGAGGCCTCGAGCACAAGCCCTATGAGGAAAGGCTGAGGGAGCTGGGGTTGTTTAGCCTGCAGAAGAGGAGGCTCAGGGGAGACCTTATTGCTCTCTACAACTACCTGAAGGGAGGTTGTAGCCAGGAGGGGATTTGTCTCTTCTCCCAGGCAACCAGCACCAGAGCAAGAGGACACAGTCTCAAACTGCACCAGGAGAAGTTTAGGCTGGAGGTGAGGAGAAAGTTCTTCACCAAGAGAGTCGTTAGCCATTGGAATGTGCTGCCCGGGGAGGTGTTGGAGTCACCATCCTTGGAGGTGTTCAAGAGGGGATTGGATGTGGCACTTGGAGCCATGGTTTAGTCATGACGTCTGTGGTGAGAGGTTGGACTTGATGACCTTTGAGGTCTCTTCCAACCTTGGTGATTCTGTGATTCTGTGAAAAAGGATTTGAATTGTCAAGGCAGCTGAGGGTGATCTTGTTTAGAAAGCCTTTGTAAAAAGCTGGTGGCAGACAACAGCTGATGGCATCAAGATATACTTCATCAAATTATATGTTCACTTCTTGTACTAAAAACTAATGCATTTGTCACATGCAGTTGGTCCTAAAGCAGGCTAAAGTATTTCACAGCATGTCCTCTGAGAGCTGTCATAAACAGAAATCAGAAGAAATGCCAAATTCTTTAGGGCTTGACAGCAAATGGTATTCTAATTTAGTGGACATGCAGAACTCTGACATGTAAATGGATGTCAGCTGTTGGAAATCTCTCCCCTTTCCCTCAAATATTTGTGACAAAAGAGGACATGTGTACAGCTAATTGTCTATTTCAATTTTGAAAGAGAAATTTGCATAGTAAGGAGAAGGCTCCCTTCAGAAAGACTGAACCCATGTTCAGAAGAAGAAAATGTTAGCAAACAAGTTTTTTTATCTCAAAGTGGAAGCAGGAGTCTTTAAAACTGGATCCCTATTCTACAGTAATCTCAGCACACACTGGAGTATACTAGCATCCATAACACAATACATTTTATGATCCCAACCCTTTACTTCAGGATTACCCTAGTGATGGTAGAATCATAGAATCAATAAGGTTGGAAAAGACCTCAAAAATCATCAAGTCCAACCTGTCACCCAACACCTCATGACTACTAAACCATGGCACCAAGTGCCACCTCCAATCCCCTCTTGAACACCTCCAGGGACGGTGACTCCACCACCTCCCTGGACAGCACACTCCAATGGCCAACAACTCTCTCCATGAAGAACTGTCTCCTCACCTTGAGCATAAACCTCCCCTGGCACAGCCGAGACTGTGTCCTCCTGCTCTGCTGCTGCTTGCCTGGGACAAGAGTAATTACAATGAAGCAGAAGGTCAAATCCTTGAAAAGGGAATCTTATTGCTTTTGCAGCTGCTACCTGTATAAAAATCTTTCTGTTGAATCCATTAAAAACCCAACTGCCAAGTTATTTACACTTCTAAACCCAGAGCTGTTAAACAAGAGAGACAACAGAAAGCTAAGATGATGTAGTGTCCTTCAGATTTAGTGGTTGCATTTGAGATGATTTCTGACCCCCAAACCACTAGGTTGTACTGAAATGAGCAGAGACAGCTTAGTATTGAGAGGTGCTGACCTTTCAACAAGGTTGCTGCTTCATTTATATGCCTCCTGAACTACTCATCACCTTCATTTATGATTAATAAACTCCAGTCATCCTGTTTGCGCTGGATCACAGATTCTTTGTTAACTCTTCTCGTTTTTTCTTGTATCCTTCAGTATAAATGTGGAGTGTAAGGTTTGTGGAAATACCTTTGACTTTCCTGTGTTGTAGCTCCATATGCAAAAATCAATTATATGGGGCTTTACAACCATGATCAAAATTGATGTTGAACTCTGCACATAACATCTGGGTTACAGTAGTGCTGGTTGAAGTATTGGGGGGTTTTGTAGTTGAGTATGGTTATCCTTGTGCATATTGTTTGTGGTTTGGTTTGGTTTTGTTTGGTTTGTTTGGGGTTTTATTTGTTTGGGGTTTTTTTTTTGTCTTATAGACTTCTCTGGTCCATTACATAGCTATCATTCAAAAGAACAATTTCAGTGGAAGATAACAGGATTCAGGGAATAGAATAGAATAGAATAGAATAGAATAGAATAGAATAGAATAGAATAGAATAGAATAGAATAGAAGTGAAGTAGAAAGGAAAGGATAGGATAGGATAGGATAGGATAGGATAGGATAGGATAGGATAGGATAGGATAGGACAGGACCAGACAAGGTTGGAAGAGACCTTCAAGATCATCGCGTCCAACCCATCATCCAACACCATCTAATCAATTAAACCATGCAAGCAAGCACCCCATCAAGTCTCCTCCTAAACACCTCCAATGATGGTGACTCCACCACCTCCCTGGGCAGCACATTCTGCCTCTTCCTGTGGGACTGAAATTGAGTGCAAAAAAAATGATATTCTTTCATAAATTTGTTACTCAAGGCTCTAAATTCCTTTGACCATTTCATGCATGTCTAAGAAGAGAGAGGCACAGTTCCTATCTATCATTTTTTATCCTGGAGGCCCTGAACATTTTGGAAGGAGAGGGCAATCAGCACCAGAACAAGAGGACACAGTTACAAGCTGTGCCAGGGAGGTTTAGGCTGGAGGTGAGGAGAAAGTTCTTCACTGAGAGAGTTGTTAGCCATTGGAATGTGCTGCCCAGGGAGGTGGTGGAGTCACCATCCCTGGAGGTGTTCAAGAGGGGATTGGATGTGGCACTTGGTGCCACAGTTTAGTAGTCATGAGGTGTTGGGTGACAGGTTGGACTTGATGATCTTTGAGGTCTTTTCCAACCTTGGTGATTCTATGATTCTATGGCATCATAAAAGAAAACACAGTGATGTTTTTCATAGTCTCTTGACAAATTCTGCCCTGAATAATGTCTGCAGAGTGCAGAGAAGACTCAAAGTCTTCCTGTATCGTATTAATCTTCCTACAAAGGCATTCTGTTATCAATGTGTGAATAATGTCTTGAAAAAACTATAAAAACAGGTGATGAAAATTTTGATTTTTTTGCAGAAAAAGTGGACAGATCTGTCTTTTATATTAACTGTTGTAGAGATAGCTTTCAATTAACAGATAATAGAATTACTGAGAAAAACAATCCTCCACCACATTTAATAGCATATGATGTTCCTACATGTCTATTCTATTTCTGTGGGACAAGAAAAGACCTCCAGAGCTCTTCTGTTTACATCCCCTTCCATGGCACTTGACAGGTCAAATATTTTACTTCATAAATTATTCCATCTTCATTAACAATGTTATTTATTTTTGCCTCATTGCTTTTAATACAAGACTTCAATGAGTCCACAGCATTCTAGGAAGTCATCTTTAAAGGTTTTACCTGAAGAAGAGAAGGCTGAGAGGGAATGTTATGAATGTTTACTCGTATCCGAAGGGTGGGTGTGAAGAAGAAGGGGCTGGCCTTTCTTCAGGGCGCCCTGTAGTAGGGTGAGCAGTGATGAGCATAAACTACACACAGGAAGTTGCACCTCAGCATGAGAAAAATCATAGTATCATAGTATCATAGTCAGGGTTGGAAGGGACCACAAGGATCATCTAGTTCCAACCCCCCTGCCATGGGCAGGGACACCTCACACTAGATCAGACTGGACAGAGCCTCATCCAGCCTGGGCTTAAACACCTCCAGGGACGGGGCCTCAACCACCTCCCTGGACAACCCATTCCAGGGCTTTACCACTCTCATGGTGAAGAACCTTGTCCTCACATCCAGCCTGAATCTTATTTACTCTGGGTGTGCTGGAGCGATAGAGCACTGGACAGGATGCCTGAAGGGGTCATAGAACCTCCTTCTCTGGAGGCTTTCAAAACCCACCTGGGTATGTTCCTGTGTGTCCTGCTCTACATGATCCTGCTTCAGCAGGGGAAGAAGGACCCCATGATCTCCAGAGGTTCTGTCCAGCTCCTACCATTCTATGATTGTCAGGGGTACTTATTAGCTCACCCCAATATTTTTCTGTCGTGTTTTTATCTGCTGATATTGTTACATTTCATGGCTGCCTCAGTGTGACTTTCAAATGAGATGCCTTTGCTCTTTTTAAGACCTCTGTTGTTACAGCTTTTTCTGTTAACTGTATAATGGAAACAATAAAGGTTATGTTGGTTTCTTTAGTTCCCATTTCAGTCAAAAACTTTTCTGTAGGGGAAAGGTCTCAGGTGACTTTTCTTGTCTCAAATAACAGGCAGTTATTTCCTAGGTTTTGGGAGAGGGTTGTTCCACACACCTGGATATTAGAGGATGTAATTAGTTTAATTTTATCTGGGTAAAATATTCATACTAATGTAAGAAAATTATCTGGGTTTCTTGAGTCAGTGAACAGAGATGGGCTGTAGAAACCCTTGTTAGTTTGGGCAGAGGCATTAAGGTGCCACTGCTCTCTGACACTCTTTAATGATGGAGCAATTCTGGAGTACCTGCATAGATTTTAAGATTTAAGACCTTAGATGAAATGAGTCATAGCACCCTCTGGACTTGCTCATAACAAATACCAAACACTGTAGCAAATCTAGTAAGTAATTTGCAATCATTTAAAATCATTTAATGTTTTAATCTGTAACTACTCAATAGGACTTTTTCATTCCTAAACACAAGCATAGCAGCTTTCTGGATCCAGACACAGAATTGCCAGACCCAGGCCTTTCTCCATGCCCATTTTCCAAATTCTTCAATAGTTCCTTCTCCCTTTCATGACTGAGTCATCTAGCATTGTGAATGCTCTCTACAATAATAATACAATAAACCAGGTTGGAAGAGACCTTCAAGATCATCGTGTCCAACCCATCAACCAATCCAAACCCACCTAAACAATCTAAACCATGGCACCAAGCACCCCATCAAGTCTCCTCCTGAACATCTCCAATGATGGTGACTCCACCATCTCCCCAGGCAGCCCACTCCAATGGGCAATCACTCTCTCTATATAGAACTTCTTCCTAACCTCCAGCCTAAATCTCCCTGGTGCAGCCTGAGACTATGTCCTCTTGTTCTGGTGCTGGCTGCCTGGGAGAAGAGACCAACCTCCATCTGTCTACAACCTCCCTTCAGGTAGTTGTAGAGAGCAATAACATCACCCCTCAGTCTCCTCTTCTCCAGGCTAAGCAACCCCAGCTCCCTCAGCCTCTCCTCACAGGGCTTGTGTTCCAAACCCATCACCAACTTCATTGCCCTTCTCCAGACACGTTCCAGCAAGTCAACATCCTTCCTAAACTGAGGGGCCCAGAACTGGACACAGGACTCAAGGTGTGGCCTGACCAGTGATGAGTACAGAGGCACAATGACCTCCCTGCTCCTGCTGGCCACACTGTTCCTGATGCAGGCCAGGATGCCATTGGCCCTCTAGGCTGCCTGGGCACACTGCAGGCTCATGTTCAGCCTACCATCAACCGGGTACCCCCAGCTCCCTCTCTACCTGGCTGCTCTCCAGCCACTCTGACCCCAGCCTTACATATTTGAATACTACAAGACTTGCACCATGAGCCTTCAACTTCTGCACTAAGATAACTCTAAAAAACAAATATTAGATCAAACCCCAAATATGATAAAAATTCTCATCCTGAGTCTAGAGACAAAAAGAAATAAACCTGAGCAGCAAGCCTGAAGCTTTGTGTTCTTTCAGGCTCATATGGAACTTACACTTCAAAGCTGAGAACTGTTGTCTCAGTCTGGAATCCAAATTTGCAGGTGAAGTTTGACTATGTCAGAGCTAGTTCTCTTGCTCTGAATGTTGTAAATACCTTTGAACTCACTCCTATGAAACAGAAGTGCTTTCTGAAGAAAAAAGTTGAAAAGATAAGTGGCTTACAAGCTACTGTAATTAAAATCTAAAAGATGCTTTCCCAGCTGTTGCTTTTGAAGTTCTGCTTAGTTGGTGGCTAGGTGCCAGCATTCAATTAGAAGTATGCATTTTTATTAACAGACTATCATGTGTTATATTATGTCAATAACTCCTTTTAAATGAATTCTTTTTATTTCTTGCAGTACTCACAGGTGTCCAGGTCATTAAATATTAAAATGGGCCCCACTGACAATTGTGCAGCATCCCAAGTTTGTCTGGTGTTTTATTTGCACTTCATTTGAAGTTCAAAATTAAAATATCTCTGAACTTGTAGAAAGGAGGTTTTGGCCAAGATAAGTTAATGCCTGAGGGGGGAATAAAATTAAAAAGAGAGATGCACTCTGTGCAACTTTTTGCCTTCATTTGAGTTTTGATTTATCATGTTATCGTTTACTTATGCATCTGAATGTTGCAAATAAGGGCCTCATTATTCTGATTCATTTTTTTAGATGTCAAAGTCTTTGGCTGGAGTTAGTATTGTGGGGAAGGTTTGATGTTTCTAGGTTGCTAGAAGCTCTCAACAGACTGTCAGAGCAACACAAGTACCATCTTCCTGAAAGCAGTCCGTCTCCTAGTCTCCTTGCTCTTTATTGCATGATTCATCTCATCTAACCTTATATAGCTGCAGCATGGATGCCTTCATCTAAGCTTGATGGCTGAATTTTCTTAATTTGGCTAATTCAGAGAGCTGTTTTGGATAAAGGTGAATGGAGTCTGAGAGTGTTTTCCTCACATGATGACATGAGCTTTAAGCATCAAAGTTACCTACTCTCTGAAGCTGCCTGAAGTTAGAAGATGTATTCCCACCCATATTGTGTTTGGTTTTGGTTAACATCTTATCCAGTATGAAAAAGGAGTGAGGCTCAGGGAGCTGGGATTGTTTAGCCTGGAGAAGAAGAGGCTCAGGGGAGACCTTATTGGTCTCTGCAACTACCTGAAGGGAGGTTGTAGCCAGGTGGGGGTTGGTCTCTTCTCCCGGGCAATCAGCACCAGAACAAGAGGACACAGTCTCAAGCTGCACCAAGGGAAGTTTAGGCTGGAGGTGAGGAGAAAGTTCTTCACTGAGAGAGTTGTTAGCCATTGGAATGTGCTGCCCAGGGAGGTGGTGGAGTCACCATTCCTGGAGGTGTTCAAGAGGGGATTGGACGTGGCACTTGGTGCCATGGTTTAGTAGTCCTGAGGTGTTGGGTGACAGGTTGGATTGATGATCTTTGAGGTCTTTTCCAACCTTATTGATTCTATGATTCCATGATATTTCTTTTTTTTTTTTTTTTTTCTTTTCCCCCTTTTTTTTTTGGAGGGCCAGTGGAGCTTCAGGTTAGACAGACTGAATGTTCCAGCCTATGGAGCTGCTGGGATGATGTTTCTCAGTATTTCTTGCTAACTAAGAAGGTCACTTCTGAGACAGGGATTCTCTACTCTAAAGCAGTTTTAGCTCTCCCTTTAGAAGTGGCACAGGGATAAAGTTAAACTGCTCTGTTAAAAGTAATTTTTTTTGGTTGCATGCCTTTCCTCAGTAGCCAGATCCTTTGAAATACTCTATTCAATACTAGGCATCAATAATGAATACAATCAATTTTCAGTTGCCAAAACATATAGAGTTAGTAGCATCCTTCATGTGTAACTTGCAAAGGATGTCAAAGAGTTTTGCCAATTCAAATCAATTTCTTTCTTGCACAGCATTTTTGAGTAGGTGCCTTCCCTCCTTTTACACATGGGAAAAAGTGATCTGTCCACTGTCATGTATGAAATGTGCTACAAGACAATTTGAAACCTAGAATAACTCATTTCTGTTCCTGCTCTGATGGCTCCTGTAGATGTGATTGACAAATGCTGTTCCTTGAGTTATTCTGGAGTCAAGAGGACTAGGAAAGCAACTGGTGTATTTGCTTGTCTGCCACCTCATTCCAGCTTCCCATTTTAGTCTTGTATGAGGAGAGCAAGCTTCTCAGGAGCTCAAAGGATGGAGGGAAATGTTAGAAATGGAAGACAGAACAATTACAGTGACAGAAGAGAATAAGACTAGGAGCATTTAAAACATGCTTCTTGGTAACTGTATTTTTAAATGCTTTATCTGATTAAAAAATACAGATGTTAATTTGACCTATCAGTCATTTTTTATTTCACTTTTAAAGTTTTTGGATCAGTATGTATTTCTAACCATCTTCAAACAGCTTGGGAAATAAATACAAGCCAAAGAATTCTTTTAATACCTGAACAGCTCTTTCAGTAAAACCTGAACTTTCACATAGATCTGTGCAAGAACTGATGTTTCTTCTGCTCTGACCTATCCCTGACATCTCTAAGAGACACCTTCAGAAGATATATCACTTCCCTCCATTTATAGCCTATCCTCCACTGAATAGTAATTGATAGCTGGCCTTTGCCAACAACAAAATATGACTTTGGCTGCGTGGTCCAGATGTGTGGTAGGAAAGGAAGTCAATGTTATGTTTTTTTCACTCCTCACCTTTTTCTTCATGCTGTACCTGTCCATTCATTCCAGAGAGGTCTGGCACCCTCCATTTATGTCTGTCCAATAATCTAAGACTGAGTAACCTGAGGAAGTTGGTCACTTGCCATCCGACTCAATATCCCACACATGAGCACATGCGCTGCTTGTCCATATATGTGTAGCCTACGTGATGGATTGCTGGATGTAGCAAAATCTGCCAGGGACTTGGAAGGATTTCAGTTTCTTTGGATAGCCTGTGACCTATTTATGTGTGCTGTATTGATAAATGAAGTGAAAAATCTTTTACACCTTTCGATGTAGGTGCCGTTTGGTCTGGCAACAGCAGCGGCAATTTTAGTGGTGTCCTATAGGAAACAGCTGGGATTATTAATTCATTTTTACACAGGTCGCTAAGCATCCAGAAGTCAATATTTCTTCTAAATTGCTCTCAGTCTGGATCAAATCATTCTGAAGGTGAGAGGTTCCAGATATATACTGCTACCAGCCAATACTAGTGTTCTTTTGAAGTCTTGCAATTGTTTTTTTCCCTTAATTCAGCCCAAGAAGGACTGTATTACGCAGAAGAGAAAAACTGTACATGCTCTTTAACTTTTGGGTTTAGCTCATGGTGAGATTTCTTTTCTTCTTTTCCTTTCTTTTCCTTTCTTTTCCTTTCATTTCCTCTCTTCTCTTCTCTTCTCTTCTCTTCTCTTCTCTTCTCTTCCTCTTTCTCTTCTCTTCTCTTCTCTTTCTCTTCTCTTCTCTTCTCTTCTCTTCTCTTCTCTTCTCTTCTCTTCTCTTCTCTTCTCTTCTCTTCCCTCTTCTCTTCTCTCCTCTTTCTCTTCTCTTCCTCTTCCCTTCCCCCCTTCTTTCTTTTTTCCCTTCCCTTCCCTCTTCCCTTCCTTCCCCTTCCCTTCTCCTTCCCTTCCCTTCCCTTCCTTCCCTTCCCTTCCCTTCCCTTCCCTTCCCTTCCCTTCCCTTCCCTTCCCTTCCCTTCCTCCTCTCCTCTCCTCTCCTCTCCTCTCCTCTCCTCTCCTCTCCTCTCCTCTCCTCGAGTCTCCTCGAGTCTCCTCGAGTCTCCTCGAGTCTCCTCTCCTCTCCTCGAGTCCTCCTCTCCTCGAGTCTCCTTCTCTCCTCGAGTCTCCTCTCCTCGAGTCCCTCTCCTCTCCTCGAGTCCCCGAGTCTCCTCTCCTCTCCTCTTTTCTCTTCCCAAACCTTCCCTTCCCAAACCTTCCCTTCCCTTCCCAAACCTTCCCTTCCCAAACCTTCCCAAACCTTCCCGAACCTCCCCTCTCTGAACCTCCCCTCCCCGAACCTCCCCTCCCCTTCCTGAACCTCTCCTCTCCGAACCTCTCCTCTCAGAAATGTACTTTATTTTATTACAGATGACACCAATCAAGTTGGGAAAAAAAGTGAAAGACATTAGATTACAAGTCTGAAACAATTGCTCAAATGTAATGAGGAAGAAAGAATTGAAAGAAAGAAAGATTTACACAGACACAAAGATAAAGCTGAGCAGAACTGCACTGTTTCATTTCATAAGAATTTCTTGAAACCTGTAATTTGAGTTTGACTTTGTGGTAGAACACATCTGCTGATTCTGCAATTTGGTGAAAGTCAGCACAAAAGTATTATACTTCAAAGGGCATGATGTCAAAACTACGGATCTGAAACGTAACCTAAACATCCTCAGTCTATGGAGGAGAAAGAACACCAAATAAAACTTTGCTGTTGATCTCAATCACACTATGTCCTTGGGTCTTCAGACTGTTATTTACACCACTACCTGGCTGGCTTAACACATTACTGATTATCATTTTTAATCTCTTCTCAGAGTTATGAATGACTAAACAAGTCCCAGAGAATCAAGTCCTGTATCTTACATGGCTATTAAACAACTGGAAGGAGTATGGAGAAGAGCTGCTCTAAGCCTGCAAGGGGTGCAAAGAATGTTTTGCAGTAAGACATTAAAAGTGCAGTACTAGTTCTTTAATCAGAAGATCAGAGATTATTTGATTGATGTGTAAACTCATTTTTGGAGAGATACTAGTGATAACTGAAATGAGAAACAAGCAGTACAAGACCAGTTAGATAAACAAACAATGCTCTTGTCATGGAAATGTAAATAGCAAGGTGCAGAGCGAACCAAAATGTTGATACCAAGCCTGCAGGTTATTGTGCAGTACAGCTCTCAGACAAGCAGAGGCAGTTATGCTGTATGGGTGGCTGGATGGTTCAGTATCACTGATGTTATGTGAGTTACCATGCTAGCAGTTTCTGTGTTGTCTTTGGGTCTTGATGTATGTTGCTCAACAACCCTGGCTCTGAATCACGGAATCAACCAGGTTGGAAAAGACCTCAGAGATCATCAAGTCCAAACTATTACTTACACCTCATGACAACTAACCCATGGCTCCGAGTGCCACATCCAGTCCTTTTTTAAACACCTCCAGGGATGGTGACTCCACTAACTGCCTGGGCAGCACATTCCAATGGTCAATTACTCTTTCTGTGAAGAGCTTTCTCCTCATCTTGAGGCTAAACTTCCCCTGGCACAGCTTGAGACTGTCTCCTCTTTCCTGCCTCCAGGCTTCATGTCAGATTTTGGAGTGCTCCTTTTGTTTGGGAAAGCCTGAGGTACTAGAGGGTACCAGGAAATACTTGGGCCAGCTTTAAATATTAAGACAAGGGAGAAAATTACTTAAATTCTAGGGCTGCTCCCTCTCTGAATTCATTCATTCTGTTAAATTTGCATTTCTATTACAGATGGACTGACCCAAAATGTAACTATTTTGTTGCTACCAGATTTGGGTTTACTAATTATGGGCTTTGCCCCTAGATTTGTGATAGGTAGGTATGCAAGCAGCTGGACCGGAAGCATTGTAAAAGTCCAAAAAAACATATCAACTATTTCAAAAAGCTTCCTGATAGAGCTTCTGAACAAGGAGGTTTGAAGAAGGCCAGTGACAGGACTGATAGGGAACGTCCTTTCATAAAATGATCTCACTTTACATGAATGTTTTCCTAAGAAAATATCATTTGAGTTAACATCAGGAAATCCAAGTCCAAATTACTTAGTTTTAGCCCTGTTGGATCTCAATAAAATATATAGACTTGTTCAGCTAGCCAGAAATAGTTAGTGATATGCCTGTTCAACATTAATCTTCCTTTTGTGCTGCTCTCCGTATGTATTTTATGTTAAGATGGAATAGAATAGAATAGAGTAGAGTAGAGCAGAGTAGAATAGAGTAGAGCAGAGTAGAATAGAATAGAATAGAATAGAATAGAATAGAATAGAATAGAATAGAATAGACCAGGTTGGAAGAGACCTTCAAGATCCTCTTGTCCAACCTACCAATACTATCTAATCAACTAAACCATGGCACCAAGCACCCCATCCAGTCTCTTCCTAAACACCTCCAGTGATGGTGACTCCATCACCTCCCTGGGCAGCACATTCCAATGGGCAATCTCTTTCTATGAAGAACTTCTCCTAACATCTGGCCTAAACCTCCCCTGGCACAGCTTGGACTGTGGCCTCTTTGTTCTGGTGCTGGCTGCCTGGAGAAGAGACCAGCCCCCACCTGCCTAGAACCTCCCTTCAGGTATTGTAGAGATCA
>CM037634.1:6828255-6877620 GCA_015227895.2 Colaptes auratus
TTTAAAGTGTACTCATTCACATGTGTCATGGTTTTCTCTTTGTCCACATTATACAGGCCTGAATCCCAACCCAATTCTACATGAATTCTTGAGATTCGTGAAGGCACATTCCACATGCCAGGCTTCCCTCTCAGAGTTTTCTGGGGTCCAAACTTTCTACATTTAACTTTGCACTCTAATTATAGGAAAAGCTTTCCATTGATTTTTTTGGTGGGTAAATGAATGAGTTTATTTACGGGCTAAAAATATTAAGAGAATTGAGCCATTCCTGCTTCGCAGTAATTGTTATTTGCTAGTCTGCATCACTAGCAAATACTCATCAAAAGAGAAATGGCACAACCTTTGTTTTTCTTTTGTCAAGTAGATGGGGAGAGCATTCTTAGGACAAAATGTCACAGCAAACAAAAGACAAAAAACCCATAAATTTTCAAACTACTACCAATTAGCCTTGTCAAATGTGCATCTTCCAGTCTCAAAAGAATCTCAATAACGGCTGTTATATAGATCAGAGGCCAGATGTATAATCCAGGCTCCATGTAATGCAGACTTGGCCTCCAGATATCTCAACTAGAAATGCATCATGTTTTCCTCTAGGTAATATTTGTAGAGGGTAGCAATCTTGTATTGAAACATTTCATTGTGCACAACTGGAAAGCAGTTCTCAAAATTCCATTTATCAGGGTTACTTTTACAATTATGGGCATAGTTATAGTGAGTGTTCATCCATGAGTGGCTTCAGAGTACATCCTAAAGAGTTTCAGACCTGAAGATGCCAAGGTCATAGTCTCATAGTTCAATGCAGCAAAACAGACTTCTTCCATGTCCAACTGACTTCAAGAACGTGCTCTGCACCACAGAAAATATGAAATGCTGCAAAATAGCAAATCCCTATAATGGTAATACTTTCCACATATGCAGAGTTGTTACAGCACAGAGGGCAAGGAGCACAAGATTTTCTCATGTAAACTTGTGTAGTATTCAGTTATACCATAGGGAGCTTAACCTTCCCACATTTGCAGTGGGCATGCTCCATCCAGCTGCTCAGGCCAGAAGCCTTTAAGCACTCAAAAACAATAGATGGCTGTGAGTGATCAACATTTCTGCAAGCAAATGTATAGATTATTTGGAAGGAATGAAAAGCAATGAACTCCCACATTATTCTGAAATATAGATAGTGTGAGGGTAAGGAGTCGATGGGATTTGCTGAGTTTTGAAATGCCTGGTGTAAGCTGAGGGGGGGATTTGTGCCCCATGTGTGTACACAGACCATTAATTTGATGCTGGGAGAAAGAGGAGTGGAGTTCCCATCTTGTTCAGTCTTTCACCTTCTCACAGTGATAGGGGACAGCTTTATGTGTACCTGCTTGTGAGGAAAATAGACTGACTTCAGTACATAGGTCACAAAGCAGCCTTCATAGTGTAATGATATTTTACTATGTGTATAAATCTGTCTTGTACTGCAGGTCTTGTCAAGGATCATTTCCTCTTACCCACTGAAACATCTTGCCCCCTGGCTTTCTTGTAGAAATGGGCTGCTTCACTGGCTTATTAATTTGGAGATTGTAGGCTTTTTTCTTCTCATGCTACAGAAATATATTGCATAAAGAGTAGTTCATCCTGTGTTTAAGAGACTTGAGCAGCAGCCCTGAGGCAAGGTGGTAACAGAATGAAGAACCTTGTGAGAGAACTATGGCTCAAAATGCACTGCAATCAGAAATGGTAATAAAGCACTGCCAACTTGGAAGCTACAAAATGCTGCTTGAACTATCAAACTAAAGAGTGCAGTATGCTTAGTACAGGGTGTTTGAGATTGGCTGCTAAGATATTCAGGGCAGTTAGTGAAATGTAAAGCTCATCTGTTACACCGTGTACCCTTACTACAGCTGCAAGTGTATTGCTTAAAAAGCAAGTTTAATCTCAGATGACAGACATAATACCCATGGCTGGTGTTCATTAGGAAGGGTACCTCAGGAGGAATAGTTCTGCAAGCCTTCGATAATTGGAAGGAGGAGGGACAACTATTTTATAGGTATGGTGTATCAGAGGCACTCAATGACTGCAGCAGTTATTGCTCTCTACAGACATTTACTTAAAACCCAGGGTTTTAGTAATGAGGATTTCAGGTTGGATTCTAGAGCACTGTGAAAAACAGGGGCTTCTTTAAATTTTGCATAGAAAGCATGTTGCTCTATTCCTTGACCAGCTGCCTAAGGTGCAGCTGTCTGTGCATATGCTTCTAATCAGTTTTAAGTTAAAACTGTTTTTCAAGCACATCTCAGCACCTTTGGTTCTATTTACTTAGTGTCCACTGAAGTCTGTTTTAAAAACCCTTTTGGCTTCACTGAGGAGAGCTTAGCAGTGATTCTGTCAAGCTCACAGAACCACACAATTGTCAGGGTGGAAGGGACCCTAAGGATCTTCTATTCCAACTCCTCTGCCATGGGCAAGGGATACTTTCCACTAGACCAGGTTGCCCAGAATGAGCCAGGTTGCCCATCCAGCCTGGCCTAAAAAATCAGGATGGGGCTGAAGAGCTTCTGTGGTTCCTAATTAAGTTAAGATTTATTTATATGTATGCTAGCTGTAGTAGTTATCTCAATATCTGAAAACAGACTATGAGCTGTTTGCACAATATTTATTGCTGCCACTCTCTATGGAGCATTTTGTAGGTATCCTGTAGAATTTTGTGTTGCTCTCACAAGAGAGTTCATCATGGAGGTGTTTAGAAGGAGACTTGATGGGGGGGTGGGTGCTTGGTGCCCTGGTTAGTTGATTAGATGGTGTGTGATGATGTGTTGGATGCGATGATCTTGAAGGTCTCTCCAACTGGTTCTGTTCTAGTCTATCTATTCTATTCTATTCTATTCTATTCTATCTATTTATTCTATTCTATTCATTCTATTCTATTCTCTTTCAATATGAATACTGTGTAGACATAATTATAATGTTGTTCTTTCCAGAATAAGAAATGCTTATCCTGCTTTTGACTTGAAAACAAACACTGGAAAAATCTGGAGTGTTGCAACAAGGTTCCAGATCAAGTCTTTAGAGAAGCAAAATTCAGATTCAAGTTTTGGACAGATTCTTCACCGTATCCTCTGCATCTTACACAACATGGTAAGGTGACTGAGAGTGCCATGTCCTTCCATAACTCAATTTCAGGACTGGTAATAACTAAAATGCAAGCCTTACATGAGTCTTGAGTGTATATTTGTCAAACATGTTCAGTAATTTGCTGCAAAAATTAAAAATCACATTAAATATAAAACTCACTGATGCATAGACCTCTGCTCTCTTAATCACAACTCAGACCAACCTGGCAGTCTCAAATGGGCCATCATTCAGATTTGATCCAGAAGGAATTAAAGCTTGTGTCTCATTTACAGTGTAGGAGTATTCCCATATAGTCATGGAACTTTTCACAGCCTGATTGTTTCTGAATCCAAGCTTAAAAGTCTTCAGCCATCAAGATTCCCTGCACTCAGGTTATGTATAGATTAGGGAAAGCAAATGCCAGTCATAGAATGAAGAGAGACATTCCCACTCGGTGGAAAGGAAAATGAGAATAATTCAGAATTGGAACAGTTTGCCCATGGAGGTTGTGGGGACTCCATCCTTACAGTTTTTATGGTTTTACAGGGCAAACCCCAAACAAGCTGGTCTGAATTCAGTGTTGACCCTCCTTTGAGGAGAAGGCTGGGACTAGATGGACCTACTGAGATCCTTCACAACTTAAAGTATTCTGTCATTAGTGACACTGAGAAGTGCCATTGCTTCTGTGCATCCTGTATCTGTGGTGATGGGAGAATCTTTATTCTATCTCTGGAGATTTACTTCTTAAGCACAGAATGAATTAAATCTATTCCCCCTCTCTTCCTGTGCTGTCTCATTAAGTGGCAGCTTTAAGTTTTGTTTGTTTGGGTTTTTCTGGTGAAGAATTTCTTCAGTTCTCCAGAAATAATTCAGCTGTAGCAACCTGAGTATAGTTTGACAGGTTGAGAGGAAAATGCAAAACTTTACAGAACTGCATAAATAAGGTAGCCAAGACTCACATTTACTCCTGCAAGTTGTTTGCTTGAATTGGGAACCACTACATGGTAATGCAAAACCTGGAAACTTGTAGGTTATATCATCTCCAATCCATGAAATTAGGGCTGAAGGCCTTGGGACACTTGGACCAGGAGATAATATTTCCGCACTTCTGTAAGCTAGGCAAGGGATCTGTGCTCAAGTTGCCTGACCTAGAGATTGTTCAGTTTCCATCTGCTTAACTTTATTTATTTATATGGTGGAGTCACCATCATTGGAGGTGTTTTGGAGGAGACTTGATGGGGGTGCTTGGTTGCATGTTTGTGATTGGTTTTGATTAGGTGAGGGTGGATGACGGTGGGACATGATGATCTGACTTGGACTCTTCCAACGTGGTCTCCTCTCCTCTCCTCAACCGAACCTCCTCTCCTCAACCGAACCTCTCCTCAACCGAACCTCTCCCAACCGAAACCGAACATCTACTCTCCACCCACCGAACCTCTCCTCTCCCCACCGAACCTCTCCTCTCACAACCTCTCTTCGAGCATCTCCTCCCTTCTACCTTCTCTTTTACAAAAATAGATGTTTACAAGGCACAGATAAACTTAAAGGAATATATGAAACAGTCCTGGCCTAAACTCATTACAGATAAATAAACAATAAGATAAGTAAAAATGGGGGGGAAGGGAGTACACTTTTTTTGCCTCATCTAATATAAGAAATTGTGCAGTCATGCAAAAACATTTGGCAGAGTGGAAACTGGGTCTATGGATTGCAAGGCATGATAGCACATTTCAGAACTTTTTTAACAATAAGTGACCTGAAAAAAAAGTGCATGTTACAGTTTAATTCCAGATTGTGGTCATATTGTGTTCTGGTGTGTATAAACTATAGCAAGCAGGCCCTGCATTTTTCATGTCGAACCAGCTATGAGGAGTAGCTTAAAACAGCGAGTTCTCAAAGGGGTCAGGTGTTTAAACTAGCAAACATGTAGATAAAGTCAATTGAAGTGGCTTTTTCAGCAGAAAAAAAATTGGCCTTGTAAGGAATTAAACTTTCAGAAGGACCTTTGATTTCATTGATAGATTTTGGGGAAAAACCAAAGCAATGGACATGCTACCTGTGGTAACCGCTCTCTTTTTATTTCATCTTTGGGTTTTTTTTATCACATCCCTGTCAACTAGATTCTCTGAAGGGTTGGGTTTTTTCAGTATCACATTTGCTTAGACATTTTTCATTCCTTGTTGTATCTCAAATAATAGATAACAACTCGAACCAGATTTGCCAGGATCGGTTGGCTGCTGTGGAGACTCAGTGATTTAGACCACCATTAAACCAAAAGCAAACTGGTTGGCTAGACTCAGTTTGAACCAGTTGCTTGAACTGGACTAATATAAATGAGTTACCATCCAAGTCTGGATTACATGTTTCATTTCTGGGAATATTGATTTAACTGCACGATTTCCATATTTATACCAAAAACATTCACTAAGCTTTAACTAAGAGCTCTTGCATCAGCAAAGTCTGAAGAATTAAACAAGAGACTATGAATGAAAACTGAAAGAAGGATCTAATTTGGCTTTTCTGTTATCAAGTACAGACAGTATAACAGTATCACCACAGGTTGGAAGAGATCTCAAGATCATCAAGTCAACCTGTCACCACAGACCTCATGACTAGACCATTGGCACCAAGTGCCACGTCCAATCCCCTCTTGAACACCTCCAGGGATGGGACTCCACCACCTCCCCGGGCAGCACATTCCAATGATGAACGACTCTCTCAGTGAAGAACGATTCTCCTCAACCTCCAGCCAAACATGTTCCCTGGCACGCTTGAGACTGGGTCCTATTGTTCTGGTGCTGGTTGCTGAGAGAGAAGAGACCAACTCTTCCTGGCTACAACCACCTTTCAGGTAGTGTAGAGAGCACGAGGTCACCCGAGCCTCCTCTTCTCCAGGCTAAACAACCCCAGCCTCCCTCAGACTCTCCTCATAGGGCTGTGCTCAAGGCCTCTCCACAGCCTTGTTGCTTCTCTGGGACACCTTCAAGTGTGTCTTCGATGTCCCTTCCTAATGAGGGACCCAGAAACTGGACAAAGGACTCAAGGTGTGGCTTAACCAATGCAGAGTACAGGGGCAGAAGGACTTCCCTGCTCCTGCTGGCCACACTATTCCTATGCAGGCCAGGATGCCGTTGGCCTTCTTGGCCACCTGGGCACATGCTGGCTCATGTTTAGGCAGCTGTCAACACACCCCAGGTCCCTCTCTGTTTGGCAGCTCTCCAGCCACTCTGACCCCAGCCTGTAGCTCGTAAGTAGATGCCTGAGAATTGTGGAGGAATTCCAGACTTTATTTTGCATTGTAAAATCATCTTGCATTACATGAAGATCATATTGGTACATCAGACTTGCAGCATCAGTGCTAGCGCAGTTGTGGTCTTCATGCAGAACCCGCAGTGTGCAGTTTGCCAGTGGCGCAGCTGTTCTTGACATTTTTTCTATCAGCTCTTCTAAAATAGTCAGAGAGGAAGTGCATAAGGCAGGCTTGAAAACGGCTAAAAAGCTGAGGTAGCACAGGAGAAAATTCCCAAGTGTAGAATGTTTCTGAACAGCAGATTGCGTGACCTAATTGGAACAGCTTGATTACATGTATTATATTAAATAAGCACAATATATTTTTGTACTATTAACGGGTTGCATATACTATTAAATAATTTTAGAAATATATTCATTATATTAAATAATAGGAGAATAATTTACTTTGTTTCTGGCTAAAAAGATGTGGCACAGTGGGGTCAAAAATAAAAGGCAATTAAAATTTTGGAGCCTTCTTGAGTTCTGCGCGCAACAGAGTCTTCTCTCACATCAGGCCATGTCCAAGCATGGGAAATGTACCAAATATCTGTCAGGAAAATGACTTGCTAATTCTACAGAATCACAAGATCTAGAATGTGGGGACTGTGTCCCCGGATCTGAATGATGAAGATGAGAAAACTGCAAGGAGAGATGAAATGGGAGCCACCTGTGATGGCTTAACAAGGACTCCAATAGATGAGATAAGAGTCAGCTGTGCTACCTAATAAGTATTGCAGCCAGTAAGAAGAGGAGGTTGATTAACCAATCCCGGCAGACAGCCGATTGACAATCCCATGCAGCCACACCAAGAGGAGAGCAATGAATGTGAGCTGCAATGAAGCAGTTGTCAGTCTCGGATGGGCTTGCTGCTGCAGGCAGGAGCTCTTGACCGGGTCGATCCCTAACCCCTGTTTGAATTCCATCCACAGTTGCTGTGGGTGCCGCGCGCACCCTACTGCGACATATAGAAGGCTAGGGATTGGAAGGCTCCTCTGGAGATCATCCTAGTCCAACAACCCCCCTGCTAATGCAGTATGCCTAGACCAGGTTGCACAGGAATGCATCCAGCAGCCTTGGAAAGCTCCAGAGAAGAAGACTCCACAAACCCTCTCGGCAGCCCATTCCAGTGCTCCATCGCATTCAAATTACAGAAGCTTCTCCTTTAGTTCAAGTGGAGTTCTTGTTTCTATCACTGGTCACAAATGAAAGAGCCCATCTCCCATCCTCATGACCTCCACCCTTCAGATAGTCACATGTGGTCTAAGATCCCTTCTCATTCTTTTTCTGGGATGAAGAGACAGGTGTCTCAGCCTCTTTTCAGAAGAGAGATGCTCCAGTCCTCTAATCACTTGTGACCCTCTGTTGGACTCTTCCAGTAATTCCCTCTCCCTCTTGAATTGGGGAGTCCAGAACTGGACACAGGACACCATGTGTGGCCTCACCAGGGCAGAGTAGAGGAGGAGGAGGAGAACCTCCCTCAACCTGCTGGCCACACACTTAATGCACCCCAAAATAACATTGGCCTTTATGACCATGAGGACACATTGCTGGCTCAGGGTGAACTTGTTGTCCACCAGCACTCCTAGGTCTTTCTCCACAGAACTGCTTTCCTGTAAATGGACATAGATCCTGAGACTACTGTGGAGTATTTGAAGCACAATTGTAAAAACACCCAAACAGGTGTGGCTTGATGTAACTCCTCTTGATGGAGCTAGTCTGCAGCAGTATAGTTAGACATTACAAATCAATTATTTTCTTTACTCAAGTATCCAGCCTGGAATTCTCCAGCAACCTACTACTAATTTTTCTTGCTATCTTTATTTACAGCTGGCTCTACCACTCATGACCTAATTGCAGAGATCCTCCGTTGCACAAATCAATACCCAGTCCAGGGGGAGTACCTTCTAAGTGTTTGTGGGTCTGATGAATTCTTGCAAAAGTAAGTATCTCACTAAAAGACAGTATTATGTATTGCATGATATAACCTGGGCATTTAATTCACTCTGCTTACCTGCCATGTAGACAGTACCATGGGGAGAGTTAGGTATTGTGTTCCAAACACTTAATGTATCGTCTCTGAAACTCCCAGAAACACAAATACTTATGTTCTACAGAGATGATGGTATGCTGGCTCTTCATGTAAGCTTTCTGGTGCCTTGAGTAATTTATGTCCCTCTATTGCCCTTCTGGTCTTTCTCATCTGTAACACAAGGATGCTGCTACTTACAGCTGTGTTACAAGCATGGGGGAGTATGGATATCCTCATAAGGGAAATTACCTAAGAGAGAAGAAATGTTATTATTATGCAGCTGTGCATAGCAGGTGATTCCCCCCCTCCCCCCTATCCAGTTGCAACAGGAGTAAGCAAATGAAGTCAGCACTTTGATGATGATTGCAAGTTTAAGAAGAACACAGTAAAAATAGAAACAGGTCTCCCTGAATGTATATAGCCTACCAGTAAGGAAGTAAAGCTTTGATTCACATTCATTCAGGTAAACACTTGTGGTGCTTAAAAGCACTGCTGGATTCAGATAGTTGTTTCTTGCCTCTGGCAGTTTAAATTTAGCTGTCAGCAAAAGTGAGCAGATTTTGTGTCGAAACAGCTAAAGTGCAGATCTTATTGTTAGCTGTGCTGTAGGGACAGTGACTTCCAGCAGGATGGGAGACGCTGGCAGCTCTTTGTGGTGACATGTAAGTTCACGGCAGGAATCACAGCTCATCTGCTAGAGATGTGAAAAGTGTTAGATAAAATAGTATATGTCTGTAATTGAACAGGAAATTGAGAAGAAGCAGTTTGTGGTAGTTTTAGGCTGAGCCTAGGAAATTTTCCACAGACTGGGCAGAAAAGTGGTAGAATGTAACTAGATTACCATTGGATGCAAAAGGAAAATAATAAGATCTAAGTAATCCCATGGTCTGATAACTGACATGAAGTTAGTTGTGTCAACTAAGTCTTGCTCTATTTTCAGCTCTTTGCTCTAGCTGATACTAGCTGGGCTTTTGCTTGGCTGTTGATGACCTTGGCTGTGTTCCTTGTTGTAGCTAAATACTAACAAGCTACTCTGTGCTCTTCTCTCTCTCTTTTCCCGTGTATGGGGAGGGGAAGGGAGTATGAGGAGGGGGCAGCTGTTGTAACCCCCTGGTATTGTCCGGGGCGGGGTTGGGGGGGGGGGGTCTTGTGTCATTATAAATTGTAAATGCATGCAAATATATGTATATTTTCCATATTTCGTTGCATTTCATAGTTCTAGATTGCAGTTTTTACTTGTAAATAGAGCTTCATTTGCTTTCATCTGAGCTGGTCTGGCAATTTTATTTGGGGGGTAATTCTCTCAAATAGCTGGGGAGTATACAAGCATAGAATCATAAGGTTAGAAAAGGACCTCAGAGATCAGTCCAACCTGTTACTATATCCTAAACCCTCATGACTAACTAAATCATGGCTCCAAGTGCTACATCCAATCCTCTTTTGACCACCTCCAGTGATGGTGACTCCACCACCTCCCTGGGCAGCACATTACAATCCAATCTCTCTTTCTCTGAAGAACTTTCTCCTCACATCAAGAAACTTCCTCTGGTGCAGCTTGAGACTGTCTTGTTCTGGTGCTGGTTGCAAGAGAGAAGAGACCAAGCCCATTCCTGGCTACAACCCTCCCTTCAGGTAGTTTTAGAGGTCAATGAGGTCACCCTGAGCATCCTCTTTCTCCAGGCGAAAACACCCCAGCTCCCTCAGCCTCTCCTCATAGGGCTTGTGCTTGAGGCTCTGATCCCACACTCTTTGCCCTTCTCTGGCCATGTTCCAGCATCTCAATGTCCTTCTTAAATTAAGGAGCCCATAACGTGACACGGTACTCAAGTGTGTCCCTAACCAGTGCTGAGTGCAGGGCAGAATGACTTCTGTACTCCGCTGGCCCACTATTCTTGATGCAGGCCAGGATGCATTGACCTTCTTGGCCACACGGGCATACTGCTGGCTCATGTTAGCCCGCTGTCAACCAGTACCCCCAGGTCCCTTTCTGGCTGGCTGCTCTCAGCCACTCTGACCCCAGCCGCAGCACTGCATGGGGTTGTTGTGGTCAAAATGCAGCACCCAGCACTTGGACTTGTTAATCATCATGTTGGACTCTGCCCATCTGTTCAGCCTGTCAAGGTCCCTCTGCAGAGCCCTCCTACCCCGTAACAGATCAACACCTGCTCCCAGTTTGGTGTCATCGCAAATTTACTGATGATGGACTCAATGCCCTCATCCAGATCATCAATAAAGATATTGAACAGGATGGGACCCAACACTGATCCTGGGGCACACCACTAGTGCCTGGCTGCCAGCTGGATGTGGCACCATTCACCACCACTGTCTAGGCTCAGCCCTCCAGCAGTTCCTAACCCAGCTCAGAGTATGCTGTCCAAGCCATGAGCTGCCAGCTTGGCCAGGCTGTGGGGGACGTGGTCAAAGGCCTTGCTGAATTCCAGGTAGACTACATGCAAGCCTTCCTCACAACCACCAGGCTGTCACTGATCATAGAAGGAGATCAGGTTGGCCAGGACCTGCCCTTCCTAAATCCATGCTGGCTGGGCCTGATCCCTGGCCATCTGCAGGTGCGCTGTGATTGCCTCCAGGGTGATCTGTTCCATAATCTGCCTGACACTGAGTCTCAGGAGACCAGTTATCCTGGAGTCCTCCTGCCTTACTGTTGAAAATGGAGGCAAAGAAGGTATTTAGGACCTCAGCCTTTTTGCCATCTTTAGTTACAATGTTCCCCTCCAGGTCCAATAAGGAGTGGAGGTTTCTTGCCTTTCTTTTTAGCGTTAATATATTTATAAAAATGCTTTTTATTATCTTTCACAGAGGTGGCCAGCTTCAGTTCTAACTGGGCCGTTGCCTCTCTAATTTTTCTCCTACATGAGTAACAACATCCTTAAATGTATCACGAGTTGCCTTCCCCCTTTCCAAAGAGTGATGTTCCCTCTTTTTTCCCCTTAATTCCTTCAAGAGCTGCTTGCCCATCATGACCGGTTGCCTTCCCCAGCAGCTCATCTCTTTCAGCACACAGGCACAGCCGTTCCTGCTTGATGTAGGTCTGACCATCCTGGACCCCTTTGCTCATAAGGGCTGCTACCCAGGGTACTCTCTGAATTAGCTGCTTAAATAAGCTGAAGTCTGCCCTCCAGAAGGCCCAAGTGATGGTTCTGTTATTGCTCCTCCTTATTTCCCTGCATATTGAAAACTCCACTATCTCATGGTTGCTGCACCCTAGACAGCCTTCTACCATCACATCTCCCGTGAGCCCTTCTGTATTTGAGAACAGTAGGTCAAGAAGAGCCTGACCCCTGGTAGGCTCACATAACAGCTGCGTACAGAAGCTGCCCTCCATACGCTCTAAGAACCTTCTGGACTGAGTAATTTCAACCCATCACAGAGTTATACTTAAAGATTGCTTGAACTAAACCAGAGCCAGTCGGATTGATTAATGAAAGTAATGTAGTTATAAGAGTAAGTGTCATACAGTGTAAATTAGCTTCATTCTATACCCAGCTGGCCACTTCCACACTTCGGTACACAGGCGAAATGTTCAGATGTTTTGGTGAATTCTGCTTTGCAACTGAACGTGGAGAATTCAACATTTCTAAGCCCAGTCTTCACTTGTTCAGATCTCTAAGCTGGAGCTGGTGCAGCAGAGAGCTGTGTGAAGCATTACAATGCCAGAGCTGTTGAACAGACAATCAGGTCATACGTAGATCTATTAAGACCAGGGCTTGCTTTCTCCCCCCCCCCCCCCCCCATTTATTTCAGACTCTTCTCGCTTCAAACTAATTGCTAAAGAAAATGGAAATAATGAGTCATTGTGTTGAGGGTGAGCTCAGTGTGTTTCAGTAGAGTGTACAATATGTTCTAAACAGTTTATTTTCACTGTTGGGAAGAACACATCAATAGTGGACTGTTTAAATTCCTGCACTTGCAGAATCTCTGCACGTCTCATTAGCAGTGAAACATAGTCAATAATGTTCTCAGCTCTTTTTGCTTTGCTCCTTTGCTGTCACACAGAAAGTACTGAGCTGCACTTGTGGCCTTTAGCAGCCTGTAATTCTATACTACGGTGTTTTCACCTCTCTTTCTTCTGCTGCCTTCTCAGAGTCCTGTATCTGAAATTTGAAACTCCAGACCATAATGATTCTTTGGGTAGCTTAACACAGCCTGTTGAGTTGCCTTGGGTTAATTTTTTTTGCATCCTTGCACTTGTACTTGTGCAGAGCTCTTCTCCAGAAGAGTGTTTGGAAGTTGTCCAGGAATAAATTACAGTAGAAGTTCCCCAAGTAGGAAGACAGTGAAGGCAATAAATACTCTGCTGCTGCTTCTGTTTTATTGTAATCCAGAATAAAACCTGAAGTGAAGCCAAACCGGTGATGTGATGAATTGTTCCCACCCAGAGGGGTTTAGTGAACCAGACAACTTTGTGGAGATCTGTCAAATGCTTTACTTTACTATTATACTGGACTGTATTAATGAGCACTCCACGCTTCTGCCTGCAGAAGCACCTGAAAGACTTGATGATATCTTGAACCCATTTAGCTTTGAGTGAGTTCAGAGGAAAAAACACTCCTGTGCTAATGACCATATACTCAACACCACAAGATTCCATCATCCATTAGTCAGTGCCTATGGATCTATCCTTGAGGTCACATCTGACACACAAGTAGGATATCAGATTTCAAATATCCCAATTTAAAAAAAACAAACATATCTCCCCCCCTGCCCAAATCCACAGGATGCATATAGACTGCAGGTCAGTCTGTTAGTAATAAAGCCACCTGTGAAAATCTGATTAAAATCTCATGTTATTCCTGATCTTCAGATTTTGTTTACTGATCAGAAATCCTGCTTGTGCCTGGTCTGAAGGTTTTCTTGTGCTTCCTTTCCCCTCAAGATTTTCTTACATGACTGTAGAAGCTATCAAGATTCATTGTCACCTTGTCCATGCCCCTTCTGTCATTTTAAGTGTATGTTAGAATAGATTAGAATAGAATAGACCAGACCAGACCAGACCAGGTTGGAAGAGACCTTCAAGATCATCATGTCCAACCTATCAACCAATCCAACACCACCTAAACAACTAAACCATGGCACCAAGCACCCCATCAAGTCTCCTCCTGAACACCTCCAATGAAGGTGACTCCACCACCCCCTGGGCAGCCCATTCCAATGGGCAATCACTCTCTCTGCATAGAACTTCTTCCTAACATCCAGCCTAAACCTCCCCTGGTGTAGCCTGACACTGTGTCCTCTTGTTCTGGTGCTGGCTGCCTGGGAGAAGAGATCAACATCTGCCTGTCTACAACCTCCTTTTAGGTAGTTGTAGAGAGCAAGAAGGTCTCCCCTGAGCTTCCTTTCTCCAATCCCAGCTCCCTCAGCCTCTCCCCAGTTGCTTCCCCAGGTGATTTGCTGCTGTTGTTTTTTAAGATGTTCAGGGTAAGTGCATCTGGAGGCAGAACTCTGTCTGAAAGACAGAACTCCTTGAAAGAAGAGAGAACTAAAACCTACATTTGTTGTCATCAACTTTTATCACTGTTCACAATGTTTCTGATTTTCATGCATATCCATAGACTCTCCTTCTCTGGGTTTCCCAGTTGTGGATGTAAGGTGTGTAAGGCATGCTCCTTCACCCTATCCTATTTATGATGATCTCTTATTGCTTGGAGGCCCTTGTGTAGTTTCTTTGCTTTCATCTCACCATACAAACTTTCTACATCTACCTTCAAATATTGCTGTCACAGTTTCCTCTCTTCCCTTAGATTTGGAACGGATGCTTTTCATGGAATGTGTTATACAAAAATACATTAAATCAGGGTTAAGCAGCTTGTGTCAAATAACTCCTAGCTCTCACTCCCAGCAGCAAGGCAAAATGATCTCTTCTCACATAACAGCATTGAATCAGTCCTTCATTTAGACTTTTTTTGCCTTTAGAACTATGGGGCAGTAAATTCAGGATATCCTAAAATGCCTGATAAAACAGTATCACAGTATCATTAAGGTTGGAAGAGACCTCGAAGATCATCGAGTCCAACCTGTCACCACACACCTCATGACTAGACCATGGCACCAAGTGCCACGTCCAGTCCCCTCTTGAACATTTCCAGGGATGGTGACTCCACCACCTCCCGGGCAGCCCATTCCAATGGCGAATGACTCTCTTGGTGAAGAACTTTCTCCTCACCTTGAGCCTAAACTTCCCCTGGCACAGCTTGAGACTGTGTCCCCTTGTTCTGGTGCTGGTTGCTAGAGAGAAGAGGCCAACCCCTTCCTGGCTACAACCACCCTTCAGGTAGTTGTAGACAGCAATAAGGTATCCCCTGAGCCTCCTCTTCTCCAGGCTAAACAACCCCAGCTCCCTCAGCCTCTCCTCACAGGGCTTGTGCTCAAGGCCTCTCCCCAGCCTTGTTGCCCTTCTCTGGACACGTTCAAGTGTCTCGATGTCCTTTTGGTGCATGAATGTATCTAAGAATCTGGGACTCTCTTAAAAATAAATAAAATAAGAAAATAGAATTTACTGCCTGGTCTGCTAGCAGGAGGCTGCAGTAATGCAAACCCAGCTAAGGAATGTAGTCCAAGAACATTTCCAAGCTTGATTTGTAAGCATGACTTTTATCTGTTTTTATTCCTGAGGGATTTTTTTTTTTACAGGATCCTTTGAATGTGTTTTAATTCCATCCACATTCTACTATAGTGTAATTTACACAATTACCTTGCTGCTTTGCCATGTAGCCATATGCAATGAGCAGGGATATGGAATAGAAAACTCTAAATGCATGTCATTTCTGCTCACATACTTGCCTGTGACCTTATTGATGACTCCTCCTTTTTTTTTTTTGCCTTAGTAATTCTGTTCTCTGAAAATTGAGGCCTAAATAAGAATTAGTTTTCACTCAAAGTGAAGTTTAAGCTATTAATTACACACTAGGCTGAATTATATTCATGCAGATTGGGATCATAAGAAGCAAGCACCTTTCGGCTGAATCTGTTCTTTGTGAAAATAAACTTCATTTCTCTTGTCACTGCAGATTAAGTTTTTCATTCAGAAATGCTGCTCAGCTGTGCTTCTTTCTTTCAAAAGAAAAAAAAAAAAAGCAGTCTGAACTGTATTAGGATTTGGAGCTTACAGCACATCAGAGAACCTTGGTGTGGGGAAGCATAATGATCTAGTGGTGAGGGACTCTCAAGAGACAGAGTGTCTTTCCGGTTCTGCTTCTGATAGGCAAGTCCCTTTACCTTGAACAGTCCATCACTGTGTCTCTTAAAGACTCCATGTAGTTGTGCTTTTTTGGGATGGCATTCTCATCAAAGCTGCATTCTCCATGTAGTAATTCCAGGAAAAAAAAAAAAAGAAAGAAAAAAAGGGAGAAGTAGTGTTGGATTAATGTTCTAGCCCTTGTATTTGTTTCATTACAGAGCTCAGACCACAATTAACCAGTTACTAGTAATCGTGCTATCCTCCAAAGTGGTCTATTTGGACCTTAAGTGGAACTTATTGCTGTCTACCTGAAGGGTGATTGTAGCCAGGAGGGGGCTGGTCTCTTCTCCCAGGCAGCCAGTACCAGAACAAGAGGACACAGTCTCAGGCTGCGCCAGGGCAGGTTTAGACTGGATGTTAGGAAGAAGTTCTATACAGAGAGAGTGATTGCCCATTGGAATGGGCTGCCCAGGGGAGGTGGTGGAGTCACCTTCATTGGAGGTGTTCATGAAGAGGCTTGATGGGGTGCTTGGTGCCAGGGTTTAGTTGTTTAGGTGGGTTGGATTGTATTGTATTTAGGTAAGGTTGGATTGGTTGATGGGTTGGACGCGATGATCTTGAAGGTCTCTTCCAACCTGGTGGTGTATTGTGTATTGTGAGGAGAAAATTCTTCACTGAGAGAGTAATTTGTCATTGGAATGTGCTGCCCAGGGAGGTGGTGGGGTCACCACCCCTGGAGGTGTTCAAGAGAGGATTGGACGTAGCACTTGGTGCCATGGTCTGTTAGGCATGAGGTGTTGGGTAACAGGTTGGACTTGATGACCTTTGAGGTAATTTCCAACCTTGTTGATTGATTCTATGATTCTATTTTGTCTTGATAGTACTGAGATAGTAGCAGATCTGGATTTTGTGTCACTGCCTGGGGTATGGCTGAAAGGTAACCTGTCAATCTATGGCAAAGCTACGCCTATGTTTCTTGTAGTTCACTTTTCTTCTAGACCAGATTTCCACATTATTTTACTGAGGCATTAATCCATTATGTCTACTCTCTTGTGTCACAATACCTGTCAAAATGTTTCTCCTTGTATTTGTGCAAATAAAAGCCATTTATTAAGTCAACTATATAGGCAGTACTTGTGACTGCAATGTTTCAGGCAGTGTTGCTGTGTCAATAAAGGACTTGATGATATATATTATCTGCTTGACACAGCAGAGCCACACAAACCACTAGTGTAAATGTAGTTACAACCACAAAATTCAGCTTGGTGCAGCTTGTTTACCTGGAATTATGATGACTTGGAATAACTGTACTTAGAAAAGATAATTTTTTAATGCATCTGTGGTACATAAAAATATATCTTTACCAATTTACACAAACAGAATGTTCCTCTGTCTTGGTATAGCTGTACCAATTTCTGTCACTGACCTGGTGTAATGTTAGCATCGTGATAACAAACTGTACACTAGAGGAATCAGGAAAAAGTGGCTCCAGACTTACAGCCATGTTTCTTTGTGCTTTTCTTGTAACTACACCTGCCCTAAGGTTGAGGTAAGGCAGATGGAAAGAGCAGGTGGAGTAAAAGGTAGCCACCAGGTGTGAGGTGGCTCTAACGCATGCTATGATCACAGAAGAGTTCATCATTAGAGCGACAAGGAAGACATGATTAGGTCAAGTAAGGAGATGAAGTCTCAAGAAAGCCACACGTAGACATAACCTAGATATGAGCTGAGGAGCAACAGAAGAGAATGTATGCATTGGTACAGTCCCAGGAACTGGAATTTGGTCACTCAGACTTTTTGCTTGCAAAGGGATTTGAGAAGAGTTGAGGCTTTTCACGGGTACAGGTATTATACAGTGCTGGTTCTAACTTCTTACACTCTTGCATTGGTATTTTATCATAGTATCAGTCAGGGTTGGAAGGGACCACAAGGATCATCTAGTTCCAACCCTCCTGCCATGGGTAGCGACACCCCACGCTAGATCAGGCTGGCCAGAGCCTCATCCAGCCTGGGCTTAAACACTTCCAGAGACGGGGCCTCAACCACCTCCCTGGACAACCCATTCCAGGGCTTCACCACTCTCATGGGGAAGAACTTCCTCCTCATGTCCAGCCTGAATCTCCCCACCTCCAGCTTCATTCCATTCCCCCTAGTCCTAGCACTACCTGAGATCCTGAGAAGTCCCTCCCCAGCCTTCTTGTAGGCCCCCTTCACATACTGGAAGGCCACAATGAGGTCACCTCAGAGCCTTCTCTTCTCCAGACTGAACAGCCCCAACTCCTTCAGTCTGTCCTCATAGGAGAGGTGCTCCAGCTCTCTGCTCATCCTCGTGTCCTCTCTGGACATGTTCCAGCACCTCCATATCCCTCTTGTAATAGGGGCTCCAGAACTGGATGCAGTACTCCAGGTATCAAGGAATTTTGCAAATGCATGGAAAGGCTATGAGAGGACCTTGCTTTAGTTTTATCCTCTGTGGCATTTAATGTTCTTGGGGTTTCTAAAAACATGAGTAATTTCTGCATCTGCACTTGCACCTTTTCTGACCTGTAATAAGAGTATGTATTTTATTCAACTTTGGCATAGCGTAGACACAAGATATTTATAAGGTATATTAATTTCCTATAATTGAATCAAATGACAATTATGCACAGCACAGTTTAACCAGTTTTTGTACTGGGGACCTCTGCTGCCATGTGAGATGTGTGTCTCTCTCCTAAGTCACGCTTCACATTATTTATTCAGAAGGTGAGTGGTTTTTAAAGCTCAGACCTGCCAGTTTTATTCAGGCATTTCACCAAAAGCCCTTTTAGGTAGAAATAAACACAGTTTATTCTGTGAATTCTGAGTTTTCCATGGCACTTGACAAACCACTGAAGAATAATCTTGCCTTCATGGTCCAGGGAGTTCTGAAACAACTTACTGTGCTGTGAGCCTATATAAATATGGAATATCCCTTTTGGCACTTGTGTGGTTGCAGGCTTGGAAAAAGCAGCATGAATCTAATTGAACATGCAGGAGAGTTGTAACTGATGATGCATATTAACTTGCTTTGGTGATGAATCTTCTTTTGCAAAATTTCAGTGTCATGTTTCCTACCCCTTAATCCAAAAGGATAGGGTTGGGGTTTTTTTGGTGTTAAAAAGATGTTTGCCTCTACTCTGAAATTTTTTTTTTGCAGTATTTCACCATATTAAAACTAAAAGTGAAATTATTTTTATTCCAAATATTTTTAAGAGTGATATTTTAAGGCTTTATTGTAGCTTAGAAGAAGTTGTCGAGGGTGGTAAGTGGACTAGAAGCTGCTCTGAAAAGGCAAATAATAAAGACTTCCCCTGTGCCAGAGCAAGGCTGTAGAGGATCCTTGAACATCAGAGTAGTTTGTAGGAATCATTCCAGCTGAGTGAGCAGAGCTCTGACATTAGCTAGTGCATGATTTGAAAAGGATGAAGACTGACTCTCAGCTTCTTTTACCATCTCTTTGTGAGATGCACAGGGTAAGAACTTTGATTTCTTTGAGAATTAAGGCCCACCTATATAAAATGTATATGATTTTCAAAATTAGGGTTAATGTCTGATTTTCAAGTTGAATATCAAACACTATCAATCATTCTGCAGTGGTGCATTAATAACAAAGATGCTGTGTATAAATTGCACTAATTTACTGGTTGATGGGAGGCTGAACATGAGCCTGCTGTGTGCCCAGGCGACCAAGAGGGCCAATGGCATCCTGGCCTGCATCAGGAACAGTGTGGCCAGCAGGAGCAGCGAGGTCATTCTGCCCCTGTACACTGCACTGGTTAGGCCACACCTCGAGTCCTCTGTCCAGTTCTGGGCCCCTCAGTTTAGAAAAGATGTTGACTTGCTGCAATGTGTCCAGAGAAGGGCAACAAAGTTGGTCAGGGGTTTGGAACGCAAGCCCTATGAAGAGAGGCTGAGGAAGCTGGGGTTGCTTAGCCGGGAGAAGAGGAGGCTCAGGGGAGACCTTATTGCTCTCTACAACTACCCGAAGGGAGGTTGTAGCCAGGTGGGGGTTGGTCTCTTCTTCTAGGCAATCAGCACCAGTACAAGAGGACACAGCCTTAAGCTGCACCAGGGGGAGGGTCAGACTGGAGGTTAGGAAGAAATTCTACAGAGAGAGAGTGATTGCCCATTGGAATGTGCTGCCCGGGGAGGTGGTGGAGTCATCATCATTGGAGGTGTTTAGGAGGAGACTTGATAGAGTGCTTGGTTTAGTTGATTAGATGGTGTTGGATGATGGGTTGGACGTGATGGTCTTGAAGGTCTCTTCCAACCTGGTCCATTCCATTCCATTCCGTTCCGTTCTGTTCCATTCCATTCCATTCCAATATGCATGAATGATCTCAAAATTTAGGAAGATGTGCAGTTTATTTAGCATATTCTTTGTGTCATTTTTGTTCTGTTACTGAACTTGGTGGTAAAAAAAAAAACAGCTAAGTAACTATTCTTAAATCATTTCACCATAAAATATGCCAGAACCCACCTTCATCAGTTTTCAGAGAAGTAGATGCCAAGTACAGGCTTTGTAGGATTCACTCTACTTTGCACTTAGAACTTAGTCCACTGGTGCTTTAGTGGAAGGAAAGAGGTTAAAAAGGAGGAAGGAGCAAGCAGAGATAACCATTTGTGTGTGGGTTTGTTTGTCAAACTCCAGTGATCATACTTTGGGCAGCCACGACAGTCTGCGCAAGGCAGCCACCTGCGTTCAGCTTCGACTACACGACGCGAGGAATCTGAAGCAGAGTTTGGCTCGAACGGTATGTCCTCAGCTTTTCCTCTTCTTTCCTTCTACACCCCTGAAAGCATAAAACTGTAACCATCCTTGTATGTAGCAACCTGCAGTAATAATTAAGGAGAGATTATTTGCTTGCCTGTGAATGCATGTATTATTGCTGAACTACAGTTGAAATGTAGTGGAGAACATCTCTTCTTTGCTCCTGTACTTATATCTACTGAGTTACTGCAGAGAACACACCACTGAACAAGACCAAAGGTTACCTTTTTAGAGAAAATGCCATTTTTGTCCAAATTTCATGCTATTTATTTCAGGTGGTCAGAGAATTCTCATTTTTTATTTGTCTTTCTACGCTTTGAAACATAACAAGACTAAAAACCACTCAAAGTATTGTGAAAAATTGATTAGATCTGGATTCTTGTCATTATCACTGAAAACCAGGCTAGGCAGATAAAAGATTGAATCACAACTGTTTGTGTTTGTGCACACGTGATGCATACTTGCATGTGTATGATTGTAGACATGAAGAAATGTTGTCAGTAAGAACACGTAGTGCTTACAGAAAACAATGTTTTATCATTCTCTTAAATCCAGGGACATTCCTGTTCAGATTATTTCAGTTTAATCACAGAATTTCAGGGGCTGGAAGGGACCTTGAAAGATCATCCAGTCCAACCCCCCTGCCACAGCAGGATCATCTACGCCAGATTACACAGGAATGCATCCAGGCGAGTTTTCAGTATCTCCAGAGAGGGAGAGTGCACAACCTCCCTGGGCAGCCTGTTCCAGTGCTCTGTCACCCTCACAGGGAAAAAAATTTTTCTCATTTTTACATGAAACTTCCTATGCTTCAACTTCCACCATTGCCACTTGTGCTGTCACTGGCACCACCAAGCAGATCCTGGCTTCATCCTCTTGGGATTCACCCTTTACATATTTATAAACATTGATGAGATCACCTCTCGGTCTCCTCTTTTCTAAGCTAAAGAGCCCCAGCTCCCTCAGTCTCTCCCCAGCAACCTTGCTGTGGATTACTGAGCTTTAGTGCCACTGAGCTATGCTACTAAATCTGGACTTTGTTCCCTGTGGACCACCTTGAGTTACTTCCAACCCAAAGTCTGCTGTACAGCAGAAGCTTTGTTGTGGGGAGTGGTCACTGGAAATGTGTAGCTGGTCACTGATAGTACCACACTGATAGTACCAGTTACCTGCTTTGCATAGGAATGCTAGCAGTCTGAGTCTGTCAATGTGTAGGTCAGATGGCAGATTTCTGACTGAAAAAAGAATAAGTAAGGGCTTTCTTTTAATTTCTGTTATGTGCCACCATGTGAAACATACAGTTCATTACAGAATGTCACCTCGAGTATTAAAAAAGGACTATAATGAGTCCAAATACATATATTTGACATTTAAAACAGTTGTAACTAAAAGCTGAATAATTTAATGCTGATATGTACAATCCTGTCTTAGTGCCACCCTTACTGTGTTTCTTCACTGCCAATATTATTCGCATGAATTTAAAGTTCCTGATTCTTCTTGGCAAAGCATTGTCCAAAAGAAAATTGGGAACCATGGAAGATTCCATCACCAGGTCACCTGTTCAAAAATCATTCAGATTAATGGATTGCCAGCTGATAGAGTAAATAAGTTAATGTTTGTGTATATAGCTTCAGAAAGAGGGTGAGCAAGTATCCATCTCATGTGTGCTTTCTCACCCCGTCCCCATATCACGGCAGCAGAAAGAATGCATCCAGTGATCACTGGAATTAATTTTGTATTGGGGAAATTATCTGTGGTACCTTCTTGTCATTTTAATGCAAGTTATTAAGATCTGAGCAGAAATTTCCATGTGTTTTCCATTGCATTAAACAGAGATCACATGGTGATTGTAAACCTTCCTGGTGTTAGATCTGTGACAAGACATCCTGTATTAGGAGATGGAAAAATTCATGTTTCCATGCAGAGCTGCCAAAGAAGGGCTTGAGAAGATTTGTGTGTTGGTGATTAGCTATATAATTATAGGTGCATGTGTAAGTGTATATATAATGGAGAAAATTACTTACCTTTTGCAGATCATCTTCTCTGTTTTAAATGGAATAATATCTTACTGACCCTTCTGCTGAGAACTTGCAAGTTTCCAGTGTTTTCCTAGCCTAAAGAATCAGGGAGATGAATTAGAAGTTTAATACAAATGTGTTTCATTATTTATATGTTTATAGCATGCAGTAAAGGTTTTTGTTTACATCTATACACAAAATACAGCAAGCTCTTCAAAATTCCAAGCCAGTGATTCATTCTCTACAAGTTTTTGTCTTCGAAGAAAACACCTGAAATATCAGCACTGGTTAGGCCACACCTTGAGTCCTGTGTCCAGTTCTGGGCCCCTCAGTTTAGGAAGGATGTTGACTTGCTGGAACGTGTCCAGAGAAGGGCAACGAAGTTGGTGAGGGGTTTGGAGCACAAGCCCTATTAGGAGAGGCTGAGGGAGTTGGGGTTGCTTAGCCTGGAGAAGAGGAGGCTCAGGGGAGACCTTATTGCTCTCTACAACTACCCGAAGGGAGGTTGTAGCCAGGTGGGGGTTGGTCTCTTCTCCCAGGCAACCAGCACCAGAACAAGAGGACACAGTCTCAAGCTGCACCAGGAGAGGGTCAGACTGGATGTTAGGAAGAAATTCTACACAGAGAGTGTGATTTCCCATTGGAATGTGCTGTCTGGGGAGGTGGTGGAGTCACCATCACTGGAGGTGTTTAGGAAGAGACTGCATGGGGTGCTTGGTGCCATGGTTTAGTTGATTAGGTGGTGTTGGATGATAGGTTGGACTCGATGATCTCAAAGGTCTCTTCCAACCTGGTTAATTCTATTCAGTTCTATTAGAGCCAATGACCTATTTGCTGTATACAGATGTGCTATTACTATAGATCTTCAAAATTATCTGCTTTGGATATGGCATGGCATGATATGTTCAGGAGTCTCTTCTGAAGCTTTAAAGCTTGTTTGTATGCTAAGGAAGCAAAACTCCAGTACCAGTGCCATCTGGAGACTGCCTTCATGATTCTTACTTGCCTTACATAACACTGTAGAAATCAAGATGCAGAGTTAAAAATATCTGTCTGTACATGCAAAATTACTATTATTTTGCAATATGCTTAATAAGTAATATGAATGTATGCTTGTCAGTAATGTGCAACTAATTTTTACTTTTTTTTTTTAAACCAGACAGCTTATGAATTTTGGTCACAGAGATGCTCACAATTTTCCTGTAAATTCAGCTGGATTTACCTTTCTTTTCTTTTTTTTCCCTTTTGTGAAGTATTAAGAATGAGGAAATTGTCTTGAACCAAGCAGTTACAAGCAAGACATTTGTCCTGGAGCTTTACATCACTTAGCAGATATTTCAGCCAGTGGGTGACTCTTAATTTGATTATGGAATTTTTTTTGAGATATGAGTTCTATCAGCCTTAGCACTCTTGAACAAAAGTCTCTTATGACCCAAATTTTCAAGATGCTAGATTCCTAGTAAACTTCCAGATAAGGCTTATACAGACAATATAAGGTTATCTTTATAATGCAGAAATACATTGAAGCTTGATTTTCATAGTATCAGTCAGGGTTGGAAGGGACCACAAGGATCATCTAGTTCTAACCCCCCTGCCATGGGCAGGGACACCCCACACTAGATCAGGCTGGCCAGAGCCTCATCCAGCCTGGTCTTAAACGCCTCCAGGACAGGGTCCCAACCACCTCCCTGGACAACCCATTCCAGGGCTTCACCACTCTCATGGGGAAGAACTTCCTCCTCACATCCAGCCTGAATCTCCCCACCTCCAGCTTCATTCCATTCCCCCTAGTCCTATCACTACCTGATGTCCTGAGAATTCCCTCCCCAGCCTTCTTGTAGGCCCCCTTCAGATCCTGGAAGGCCACAATGAGGTCACCTGGGAGCCTTCTCTTCTCCAGACTGAACAGCCCCAACTCCTTCAGTTTGTCCTCATAGGAGAGGTGCTCCAGCCCTCTGATCATCCTCGTGGCCCTTCTCTGGACATGTTCCAGCACCTCCACATCCCTCTTGCAATAGGGGCTTCAGAACTGGAGGCAGTACTCCAGGTGGGGTCTCACCAGAGCTGAGTAGAGGGGGAGAATCCCCTCCCTTGACCTGCTGGCCACACTTCTCCTGATGCAGCCCAGGATCTGATTGGCTTTCCGGGCTGCAAGTGCACATTGAGAGCTCCTGTTGAGCTTCTCATCCACCAGCACCCCCAAGTCTCTCTTCTCTGAGCTGCTCTCCAGCCAGTCCCTGCCCCAGCCTGGATTTGTGGCTGGGATTGCCTCGACCCAGATGCAGAACCCTGCCCTTGGTCTTGTTGAAGCTCCTGAGGTTGGCTTGTGCCCACCTCTCCAGCCTGTCAAGGTCCCTCTGGATGGCATCCCTTCCCTCCAGCGTGTCTGCTGCACCACACAGCTTGGTGTCATCAGCAAACTTGCTGAGGGTGCACTCGATGCCACTGTCCATGGCACCCACAAAGATGTTGAACAAGACTGGTCCCAGGACTGATCCCTGAGGGACTCTGCTTGTCACTGGCCTCCTCTGGGACATGGACCCATTGACAGCCACTCTTTGGGTGTGGCCATCAAGCCAGTTCCTTATCCATCTAGTGGTCCACCCATCAAACCCGTGTGTCACCAGCTTGGAGACCAGGATGTGGTGTGGGACAGTGTCGAAGGCTTTGCTCAGGTTCAGGTATACTGGTATGCTTTATACTGTCTAAGCCAGACAAAGAGCTTCCAGTGACAGAAGTGAGAATTCTGCACCCTGAAGGTTTTTCCTCCACACATTGAAATCTTGAGAATGACTGTGGAGTGATTGTGGAGAAAATCCAGTAGTCCTCTTGTCAAATGATGGCCCAGTCTACATGGGTTACATTAGTACTGAGTAATGACTGCTAGGTTTGTTTTGACTGCACACATGTCCTACTCTGTATTTTAACCAAGCTGGTCTGTTAGAGGCAACTCTTAAGCACAAACTCAGTAAGCTGTTATGGGTCAGAAGTGTTAAATTCCTAGTGGCTAGGTGGTGTTAAGGAAGAAGTGCATAGTGAAAGAGCATAGAAGGAGAACTCTTATATCTAAATAGCATTTACAGGGAGTGTTTTGCCTATCCAAGGGATGATGTGGGGAAAGCATGAATCTTTCCAGTGGAGAGGCAGCAAACAACACTTACAGTTTTCTAACAAGAGCCTCACTTGCTTCCAGAAACTAAAGCAGCCAGCAAGTGATATTTACTGAAAGCTAAAAAAAATTGGTATTTTCTTATATCACAGTATCAATGTTGTTGATATTATAAAGACACAGTAAATTAAGTGGTAACAATCTGAGCATAATCACAGATGAGAAAATTGAGGAAAAATAGAAATGGGTAGATTCAGACTGGATACAATAATAGAATAGAATACAATAGAATAAACCTTCAAGAGACCTTCAAGATCATCAAGTCCAACCCATCAACCAATCCAACCCACCGAAACAAGTTCTTCACCATGAGGGTGGTGAGGCACTGGAACAAGTTGCCCATGGAGGTGGTAGAAGCCTCATCCCTGGAGGTTTTTAAGGTCAGGCTGGATGTGGATCTGAGCAACCTGGTCTAGTGTGAGGTGCCCCTGCCCATGGCAGGGGGCTTGGAACTAGACGATCCTTGAGGTCCCTTCCAACCCTAACAATTCTATGATTCTATTATAGGAAGGAGAGGGTTTTTTTTCCATTGTTTAAATACATATGTGACATTTTACAGATTTGTTTAGTACCTCATATAGGAGGGAACCTTCTCTTGTGTTTAGATATCCCTTGAAATTATGCTACTGTGAAATGCTTCGTATTCTATTAATACACTCAGTCTTCTTCCATGCTTTTGCGGTTGACAAGACTAAATGAGGTTTAATATAGTGCAACACACTGTGGAGGCCAGGAGCACAGCCAGAGCATCTCTTGATGTTTCACATTTTGGAAATGGTTGCAATTACCAGACAGAAGGATTACAAACAAAAATAGTCTTTCAGGCAGGTAACTGACAAGCTTGGAAGACAAATTTGCTAGTGTTCAGGCCATTAGAAAGTATTTCTTGTCTCAAAGAATTTGTCTAACTGTAATTAATAACCTACAACAGTGTTTAACCAGGACTGGTGACATTTTAAGATATCTTCAAGTGAATTATTGATCACCCCTTTACAGTAACTGACATGGCTCTGAAAGCTTCCAGCCCTGAAGTTTCTTCAGTTTACTAATAATAGCCAAGAACGTGAGCAGCTCTTGAGCTGGCATAAGTCATAGACTCAGTTTTCCTCCAGCTCCAGGCCATGCTTGTGACAATTTTTGTACGGGAAAGAAGAGGTGCTGCTCACGGGCAGGAGCACCAGCAAAACTGTCAGGACCAGACAAAACCTAGTGGAGGGAGACACAGGCTGTAGTGCATTGAAAGCTGCAGTGTTTCCTTTCACTCTGCACCCAGTTCTGTAAACCTCTTTGGCTCTAATGAAACCCACTCCAGGATCTGAGGTAGTATATACCAAGCTCACAAGCCCTACGAGGAGAGGCTGAGGGAGCTGGGATTGCTTAGCCTGGAGAAGAGGAGGCTTAGGGGAGACCTTATTCCTCTCTACAACTACCTGAAGGGTGGTTGTAGCCAGGAGGGGATTGGTCTCTAGTCCCAGGCAACCAGCACCAGAACAAGAGGACATGGTCTCAAGCTGCACCAGGGGAAGTTTAGGGTGAAGGTGAGGAGAAAAATTCTTCACTGAGAGAGTTGTTAGCCATTGGAATGTGCTGCACAGGGAGGTGGTGGAGTCACCATCCCTGGAGGTGTTCAAGAGGGGATTGGATGTGGCACTTGGTGCCATGGTTTAGTCATGAGGTCTGTGGTGACAGGTTGGACTTGATGATCTTTGAGGTCTCTTCCAACCTTGGTGATTCTGTGAGCTCACAGTCAATTTTTTATCATTTTTATTGTTTGTTTTTTTTCTTATTGATGCAGTTCTTTGAAGCTTGTGGCTTTGGGCATAAAATGTATTTGAAAGTCATAGACTTAGAGGCACTTTATAGAAAATTTCCCTCCCTCAAAATTCATGTAAAAATATGTGAAACTAGTGTGGGGTTTATTTTTTTTTTTTTAATAATTAGAAAAAAAAGGCACAAACTTTGAGACTTTTGAGATTCTTCAGCTACCTCAGGCAGTTGTGCACATATGCAGCAACTGTTTATTTTTGGTGAGTTAATCTGCACTTACCCTTGGGGAGAATTTGTCCTGTGATCTATAGGATCCTTCTGAATTTTTCATTTTGGAATGTGTTATTTTATGGAAATCTCCACTAAGGTTATATCTAAGCAGTGTCACAGAAGCATATGGGTACCTTGACAGCTCTTCCATAGAATAATCATTCATGGGCATGAAGCTCCAGTTCCCCTTGTTTGCAGCACACATAGACTTTATGTGGCTGGGGTTTTGTGTCTCATTTAGGGAGACAGCTGAGGCACATTTTGTGCTACTCTAGTTGGCCCGGTTAATTCCCCAGCTGGTTGTGGTGGTGCCGTTGGCTTGAACATTACCATTTCAGATGCTTCTGCCAAGCCCTTCAGTTTACAGCCTGCCTCACCAGGCTGGCCAGCTTGCTGCCAAATATTTCCCTGTATCTTTTAGACAGTTGGATTCAATTCCTTCCTAGCAGGCTGCAGTATCATGAACATGAGCCAGCAGAGTGCCCAGGTGGCCAAGAAGGCCAATGGCATCCTGGCCTGTATCAGGAACAGTGTGGCCATCAGGAGTAGGGAAGTCATTCTGCCCTGTACTCCACACTGGTTAGGCCATACCTTGAGTCCTGTGTCCAGTCTGGGCCCCTCAGTTTAAGAAGGACATTAAGACACTTGAACGTGTCCAGAGAAGGGCAACAAGGCTGGGGAGCAGCCTTGAGCACAAGCCCTGTGAGGAGAGGCTGAGTGAGCTGGGATTGTTTAGCCTGGAGAAGAGGAGGCTCAGGGGAGACCTTATTGCTCTCTACAACTACCTGAAGGGAGGTTGTGGACAGGTGGGGAGTTGGTCTCTTCTTCTAGGCAACCAGCACGAGAACAAGAGGACACAGACTCATGCTGCACCAGGGGAGGTTTAGGCTGGATGTTAGGAAGAATTTCTTCACAGAAAGAGTTATTGGCCATTGGAATGTGCTGCCCAGGGAGGTGGTTGAGTCACCATCACTGGAGGTGTTTAGGAAGAGACTTGATGGGGTGCTTGGTTGCATGGTTTAGTTGATTAGATGGTGTTGGATGATAGGCTGGACACAATCTCAAAGCTCTTTTCCAACCTGGTTAATTCTATTCTATTCTATTCTATTCTGTTCTGTTCTGTTCTGTCCTGTCCTGTCCTATTCTGTCTATTCTATTCTATTCTATTCTAATCACTCTAAAAGAAGAATTCCTTAAAAGAACACACTTACTTTGAAAATACCGAGCAAACATACATCCTTTCTGCTGGAATACTATAACTCATTATATGCCTTTCTTCCACAGCATGAGGATGATCAGAGAAAGTTTGGTGTGAATCAGCTGTTAGAAGACACTTGTGCCTGGAGACTGACTCTGTAAGAACATTTGTATTTACCAATATTTCTGTTTGTAATTATTGCATTTGTAGTTAGCCTCCTGGCCCCAAAGGAAAATTTTAAGACCTACTCAGGATGGGAATGATACCAAAGAGAAACAAAATTTGTTTTGCTGCGTTGGAATCTCATTTTCAAACCTTACTGATTGCTTAGCAAAGAAAAAATGAAAATCAATACTGTGTAATTTCCAGCCCCCCCATTCCCTCCCTTTCAGGTCACTGAAGATTTCATGAAAACTTTCATATTTTTCCAGACCTGAAGGCATCATACTTTTGGCATGTATTGCTCTTACAGGCTTTTTAGGAGTAAATACTGTAAAAATAATATATTTGCTCTTCATTGTGCCTGTGTTTTCACATGAGGAATGCTTACTTTTATTTTTAATGGAGTCTAGCTGCATCAAGTTTTTAACTTGGCACCCAAAGTGCATCTGACTCAAAAGCTAACCTACCATGGACAAGCATTAAATAAGAGAGATTCCTCTTTCAACTTTCATTTTGTGTTCTGTTTCGTGCACTCAGATAAAGAAGCTGTTAACACTTTCTGTAATGGTTTTCAGCAATGTGTTATAAAGTATTTTGCCAGGAATGGTAAATGCCACACCTGTCATTTAGCAGATGGAAGAAAACAGAGAGGTAGTGACTGGTTCAAGGCGAATATCATAGTAGTATCATAGTAATATCATAGTATCAGTCAGGGTTTGAAGGGACCACAAGGATCATCTAGTTCCAACCCCCCTGCCATAGGCAGGGACACCCCACACTAGATCAGGCTGGCCAGAGCCTCATCCAGCCTGGGCTTAAACACCTCCAGGGATGGGGCCTCAACCACCTCCCTGGACAACCCATTCCAGGGCTTCACCACTCTCATGGTGAAGAACCTCCTCCTCATGTCCAGCCTGAATCTCCCCACCTCCAGCTTCATTCCATTCCCCCTAGTCCTATCACTCCCTGATAGCCTGAGAAGTCCCTCCCCAGCCTTCTTGTAAGCCCCCTTCAGATACTGGAAGGCCACAATGAGGTCACCTGGGAGCCTTCTCTTCTCCAGACTGAACAGCCCCAACTCCTTCAGTCTGTCCTCATAGGAGAGGTAATATCTGGTGCTTATTGAAGACCCATCTGGTTTCCTAGGAGCATGGCCCACATTTCATTTCTGCTGAGATCAAACCAGTCATACAGCCTATGCATGCACTACTGCCTGACCATTTTATATCTTGTGGTGCAAAGCATGTGGCCTTTCCATTCCAAAGAGAGCTTTAGGAGGGGATATGTGCTAAAAGATTTTAGGTTGCAAATCAGCTATGGTCTGTATAATTTTCTCTGATACTGTACCATAATAGTTCTTTCTTCAGCCACAAGTTCAGTAAATATCAAGGAAGTAGCAGCATGATTACTCTTTCCTGCTTGTCCCACGGATTGGTGGGGAGTATGAGAAAACGTTTTCCAGCAGTGATAACCCCGAAAGATTTGTGCACAAGTCCTGTTCTTTCAGTTGCTGTTGTATATTACCTAAGGGGGGAAAAAAAGGGGTAGTGGCTAAGTAACAAAAGTTTGCTGTCTGCAACGTGCACAGGATCTGCCTGTGATGATTTGCAGAAGCATTTTACAAGGCTGGGTTGAGTGTGTGACAAAGTGGCTGATGAAATTTTGAGGACACAAATGTAGACAGGAGGAGATACTCTTAAACTCCCATATGAAATCATAGGCTCTGAGTTTACTTAACCCCCAAGGTTGAGTTCTTGGGGCCATAGTAAATAGTTCTGAATGTCAGTGTGGTGCACAGGAAGTGCAAAAAAATATATAAATATTAATTATTATTATGAAATAAATTAAAATCAAATTAAAAATGAAAGTCCCAACCACATTATGCCACCGTGTCAGTGTAGGGTATTGGTTTGTCTTGAATACAGCCAATGGTTCTGCTGCTTTCATTTCAAATGTGCTGTAATAGAAATTGAAAAAGTGAAGACAAGGGCAGCAGAGATGCTGAGAAGAATGAAATGTCTTCCACATGAGAAACAAATAAGTATGAGTTTCTTCATGCTGATGAAGAGAAAATAGAAGATGGGTGTTTTATAGGTGGCAAATCTATGAAATTGAGAATGTCTGTAGAAAAGGATCTTCCCATGCAGGATAAAGGGAGCATGAAGTGGAAGTAGCAAATTCAGGACATATAGGAGTAGCTATTTCTTCGTATTATCTATTGGACAAGTTGTGCCAGTGCTCAGTCACCCTCAGTACATCCTGTGTTTCAGTTTGTGCCCATTGCTTCTTGGTTTGTCACCAGGCATCACTGAAGAACCTGGCTTCATCACCTTTGAACCTTCCCTTCAGGTGTTTATATGCAACAAAAGATATTCCTGAGCTTTCTCTTCTCTAGAACAAATATAGTCGCAGTTCTCAGTCTTTCTCTGTAAGAGTTATATGGTTTTTAGCCTCTTCATCATCTTCATGGCCTTCCATTGAATTCTCTCCCAGTAGATCTGTGTCTCTTTTGTACTGATAAGCCTAGGACTGGATACAGTACTCCAGCTGTGGCCTCACTGGTGCTGAGTAAGAAGGGGAGTATCATCTCCCTCTACCTGGTGATAAATATCCTCCTTATGCAGCCCATTCAGCTTCCTGTCCATTAAGATTTTTGGGTGCTCTTCTGCAAAGGTAATTTCAAGGCAGTCAGCGTGTGTGAGGTTATTCCTTCCCAGATGCAGGACTTCGCACTTCTTTGTTGCTGAAATTCATGAGATTACTCTCAACCCATTTCTCCAGCCTGTCAGTGTCCCCTTAGATGCCAGTATGACCCTTTGGTGTATTGTCCATTCTTCCTGGTTTGAGTCATCATCAAACTTGCTGAAGCTGCATTCTGCCCAGTCATCCAGATCACTGAGGAAGACAATCAACAGTACTGGACCCATGACTGATCCCTGGGGTACATCACTAGTTACCAGCCTCCAACTAGACTTTGTGCCACTGATCACCATCCTCTTGGCCTATCTATTCAGCTTATTTTTAATCCACCTCACTATCAGCTCATTCAGCACACAGTTTATCAGCTTCTTTATGAGGTTGTTATTAGTGATATGATAAAAACCTAAGATTTCATGATGGAAGGTTATCAAGTTGGTCAAGCACAACTTTCCCTTGCTGAATCCATTCTGATTACTCTCTATTGCTGCCTTGTAGTTCATGAGCCTGGAAACGCTTCTCAAAAATTGATTGTTCTGTCACTTCTAGATGACTTTATAGGGTTCAAGCTCTGGCACAATTATGCTGAGAAGGAACTTAGGTTTGAAGCATCACCAAAATGATGTGAACTAGACAGTGAAGAAAAGCTCTTGTTCTTGTAAGTAGTGCCACCCTAGAATAGAATAGACCAGGTTGGAAGAGACCTTTGAGATCATCGCATCCAACCAATCATCCAACACTATCTAATCAACTAAACCATGGCACCAAGCACCCCATCAAGTCTCCTCCTAAACATCTCCAATGATGGCAACTCCACCACCTTCCTGGGCAGCCCATTCCAATGGGCAATCACTCTCTCTGTATAGAACTTCTTCCTAACATCCAGCCTAAACCTCCCCCTGGTGCAGCTTGAGACTGTGTCCTCTTGTTCTGGTACTGGCTGCCTGGGAGAAGAGACCAGCCTCTGCCTGTCTACAACCTCCCTTCAGGTAGTTGTAGAGAGCAATAAGGTCACCCCTGAGCCTCCTCTTCTTCAGGCTAAGCAACCCCAGCTCCCTCAGCCTCTCCACATAGGGCTTGTGCTCCGAACCCCTCCCCAGCTTTGTTGCCCTTCTCTGGACACGTTCCAGCAAGTCAACATCCTTCCTAAACTGAGTGGCCCAGAAGTGGACACAGAACTCAAGGTGTGGCCTAACCAGTGCAGTGTACAGGGGCAGACCCTAGTCTTTTTTAGGTAAGCCAGTCACTGATATTGTTCCTAGTCAGAACAGCTGTATCATAAATATGAAACAGCATCTTTGTGTTATTCTGCACTGGAATGCATGTTTGCAACATGCTATAATTGCTCAATCCTGTATCTAGATAGGGCAATTATAGAGACAGAGTAGATGGATGCAGTGGAATGGAGATGCAGTAGCATGGGGTCAACGCAGGCTGTGGAGATCTGCAATTGCTCAGCAGATCATGTTGCCATACTTCTGTGTCTTCACAGATGTGATTATTTAGATTAACTAAATAATTCCCAGGGTTGTCTGTATGCACTGTAGTTACATTTCTGACTGTAGCACACAAACATTTGTGTTTCAGAGAATATATTGACTGAGAAACTCAATTTGCTTAGAACCAGCAGAGAAAGAAAAAGAACTCTTTGAACTGGCTTCAGATGAAGTAAAAAAGAATCCACTGAAACCTCTGTAACAATCAGACTCACTTTTACAGGCAAATGGGAGCAAATAAAGCAGGCAGCCCCTAGAGCCCTTCCCACACTGATTTTTATAGCTTGGAAACCAAACACAATGTAAATCACTGAGTGCATCAAAAGAACTGCAGTCCATTGGGCTGTAATCTCTGACACTGAGGTGCCAGTAGCTGTAACACAGTGACTAGTCTGATCCATGCAGTTAGGCACAGCTTAGTTAGGCAACTTATTTTATGAAGGAACCTTAGCATTGCTCCACAGTAGGCACTGCTGCTGGGAAACTGGAAAATTTATGCTGTAAGTATATGCTGTGTACATGTTGTCTTCATCCCATTTAGACCAGCTGGGATCTCAAACTGACTCTCTCAAGTGGTTTGTACTTTTTTCTTTCCTTTTCAAAACTATTGTACCATATTGCCTTGCTAAAAGCTCCAAAAATTTCCTCAGTGTCACAGAAGCACTGAATGCTCGTGGGTTGGATAGTATTGATATATTTATACACCACTGTCTAAGATACTGTGGTGGTTTGAGCCTTAACTGGGACTTAAGAGCCCAGATGGGGGCCAGGCTGAGAATCCTCCCCCACTCCCCCCTCCTCTTTCCCAATAGAGAGGAAAGGAAAGGAACAAATCCACCAAGAAATAATTTGGATTAGGCTTGGAAGTAGAGAGGCAAAGAATTTCTTTAAACTATATATATGTGTGTGTGTGTGTGTGTATATATATGTAACAATAACAGGTAGGTTTCACAAGGGTAAGGAACAAGGATGGATGGGAAAAAAGAAGTATGAAGTACAAAAACCAGTCCCTTGCAAAGGCGTGGGTAAATCAGGGAGGACCATGTGGCAGAGGAGCAGGGGAACCAGCAGCAGTCCTCATCCAGGCAAAAGGCAGGGGTCCAAGAGAGCTAATGGCTGCAGTGTCCTCCTTTTTATACCCTTGCTGGACAGGGAGGGGGAGTGGAAGAGATTAACTGTTTCCCAGGGGTACAATGCCCTGCAGGGAGAGCAAGCCCTCCCCTTCCCCTGCTTTCAGGATGGGCGTAACCCATCACCCAGATACACAAGTATGAATTGTGCCTGTGTGATAGTACAAACGTGTATTATTAGTTGCCTAACAGCCACAGATTCAGGATAGCATTAATAGAGGTGTTTTTATCATTGTGGCAAATTGATGGGTTTGTTGCTTATTAATAATGTGAAACAATGGCTACTTTATACAGAAAATTCTCAAGAGTTGAGTAAACTGGTGGGAAATATACAAATATTGTATGACTTACAAAATTGTTCTGAAACCTGCATTTAGACCAAGCATGTTAATAAACATGTTTACCTGTATGCAGCAAGCTTGTATGCAGCAAGCTTGTATGCAGCAAGCTTGTATGCAGCAAGCTCGTATGCAGCAAGCTCATATGTCCAGGACTACTTTTGAGCTGATAAGGCTATGAAAAAAGATATTATGCCTGCAGACTTGGTCAAAGCAGAGTGACAACTTGCATTAGCTATGATTTAATGCGATTACAGGAGGAATTGCCAGACAGCTACTCACCACACAAACTGCTTGGCTAGATAAGGCTAGTGCAGATTAGAAATAAAAAGCTGTAAAGGCAAAACCATCTGTAGAAGGAGCTGGATAGTAGACATCTACAGGGAAATGCACTCTGGTATTAGCAGAAGGAAAGCCACCTGGAATTTCTCTGTTCTCTATGAAGATTTCAGTGCAATGATTCTTTCCTTGTCTTGCCTTACTATATTTATATATAAATGAAAGTCTAACCACATACCATGAAACCTATACTTTGGACTGTAGTTGCAGCTCTGGTCTCTGATTGCTCCTTCAGCCCAGCTAAGACACATGAGACACACAGTTTCTCTGTAAACAATATCCCATTTGCTCTGAAGCAATCAAAGTACTTTTGTCACTTTCAGCTATCAAACTACAATGGGGGGCAAATTCTGTCTGAAGGAAAGAACCTTAATACAAAGAGTCAGGGAAGAAGAAAAAAAGAAAGAAAGAAAGAAGTCAAGGGTAAAACAAACACTCAAGAAAGAATGGGAATTGAAATTTCCACTTTTTCATAAAAGCATTGCAAGTTCAAACTACCATCAAGGAAGTAATCTATCCATTTTACCAGTCATTAGACTAGGCAAGGTGTGGAAGTAGGAATTAAAGCTTCTGTACCAATTCCTGAGGATTTCTTCCTACAGAGTAAATTGTCAAAGGAAAAGAAAGGTGTATTCCTGTGTGCAACAACCTTAACTGTGGTCTCACAAGCACTTTGGTGTTTCGTTCCAGCTGACAAATAAATGACAGCCAGCATTTCACTGTGCTTGAAACATAGCAAATTACACCATTTCTTCTTAAAAGCAAAACTCTGATTCTGTCTGGAACAGCACTTGGAGCATCTGCTTCTAAACCAGTGAGATTTTCAGCTGAAGCATCAGTTGTGGAGTTCAGTATAGAGAGGTTTTATACTCCTGGTCATAACCCTAATTAGTTTAATGAGGTTTTGCTAAGGCACAGCAATTTACCAGTGGTAACTTTGTGGTAACTTCTGTAACATGACTACAGAATGGTGGCATGTCTGTCTACAGAAGTAAAGTAAGTTCCCAGCTTAAGTAATAGAGTGGGAAAGGCAGTTGCTGAAACATTTTGAGCACGTAAACTTGACAGCTATAAAGTGTCAATGGAATGGCATGGAATGGCATGGAATGGCATGGAATGGAATGGAATGGAATGGAATGGAATGGAATGGAATGGAATGGAATGGAATGGAATGGAATAAACCAGGTTGGAAGAGACCTTCAAGATCATCACGTCCAACCTATCAACCAATCCAACCCACCTACACAACTAAACCATGGCACCAAGCACCCCATCAAGCTATCCTGAACACCTCCAATGATGGTGACTCCACCACCTCCCTGGGCAGCCCATTCCAATGGGCAATCACTCTCTGTGTATAGAACTTCCTCCTAACATCCAGCCTAAACCTCCCCTGGCACAGCTTGAGACTGTGTCCTCTTGTTCTGGTGCTGGTTGCCTGGGAGAAGAGACCAATCTCTGCCTGTCTACAACCACCCTTCAGGGAGTTGTAGAGAGGAATAAGGTCTCCCCTGAGCCTCCTCTTCTCCAGGCTAAGCAACCCCAGCTCCCTCAGCTTCTCCTCATAGGGCTTGTGTTCCAAGCCCCTCATCAACCTTTTTGCCCTTCTCTGGACACATTCCAGCATGTCAACATCTTTCCTAAACTGGGGGGCCCAGAACTGGACACAGGACTCAAGGTGTGGCCTAACCAGTGCAGTGAACATGGGCAGAATGACCTCCCTGCTCCTGCTGGCCACACTGTTCCTGATGCAGGCCAGGATGCCATTGGCCCTCTTGGCTGCCTGGGCACACTGCAGGCTCATGTTCAGCCTACCATTGACCAGTACCTCCAGGTCCCTCACTGCCTGGCCCCTCTCCAGCCACTCTGACCCCAGCCTGTAGCACTGCATGGGGTTGCTGTGGCCAATGTGCAGAACCTGGCACTTGGATGAACTATGCAGCAATGCTGTCCCTTTTTAAAATATACAGTTTTATCCTTGTGATTTAGTATGAACTTTTGAAACACAGAGGATTACTAGAGACTGATTCTCTGTACCTTTATTGTGTGCAGTGATTGAGGAAAGATACTGTAGGATGTACTTACGTTCATTGCTGGTTAAGATAATATTTAAGCACTTGCTCAGCCTTAAAGAGTAACACAAATGGGATTTGGAGTTCAATAAATTCTGCAATAGCAAATCATTTACTGGAGCTCTTTCACTTGGGAAAGCTGTATCCCCTGGGTATAAGTAGATGATTTTTGCATCCATGCTTTGTGACAAGGACTAGCGAAAGCCTGTGGAGTTCCAGGCTTGATTACTTGATGCATAAGCACTTGTCCTTATTTTATACCAACATGAAATCACTGTCAACTAAACTATTCCCACTTAATAGAATGTGATAAAAACACCCAAACCTGTTTTCTTTATCCAATTGTTATTAACTCAATGCTTTCTTTTTTCTCTGTTTTCCAGACAGAACCTTTTGTCGGTTATTATGAAATACAGAGGTCAAGTGGAATATCTATTGCAAAATGAGGTATTTGTTCTCAGTTCTACAAGAAAAGCATTAACTTCTACTTGAAATGTGTCTTATTATTAACCTGTCTCAAAGGCAATTAAGGAAGAGTTTTAATTAAGATTGTTTTACCTGACTTTGAAAGGATATAAATTCTTAATGAAGCATGGTCTGAGATTAGTATGAAAGTGCTACAAAGTTAAAATATCAAAAGCAACTGTGCCTAAGTGTCAAGGAACATGTAAATAAACCCAAGATTGTTTGGGATAGCAGTACAATGTATGGAATTAGTAGAGGTATAATACACTATCTGCAAAATCTGTCCCTGATATTGCAAACCCACAAGCCATATGCTTACACATTTAGGATATATTTTCAAGCATGTGATAGCTTGCAGGATTATGTTTTAAACAACAGAATTCATAAGAGCTTTAATTTAAAGTGTTATGGGCTGCCAATTGGATGTTGCATGCCTGAAAGAAAAATCTCTTGGGAAATCCTCTCTACTAAAGAGTGTTTTAAGGGCAAGTGTCTAAATGCATATTTGAGTGGCAGCTTGGAAGAAATCAAATGGCTACGTGATCTAAGTTTCAGGTTATCATGCTAACTGACTTTTTAGGGTCTGGAGCTAGAAAGAAAATAAAGGACTAGCAAAAGTCATTGAATACTGATGTAGCATGGAGATAGTCTAGCACATCCCTTTCAGGGTTGTAACTCATTGTGCAGCTTCCTTTGAGCTATATGTTAAAATGTAACATTAATACTTTGTTTCATATCTGTCACCTGTCATTCAAGTCCAGATTTTCATCTTTCTGGATATTCATGTTTCATGAATATTTCTATTTTGAATGGTCAGAAAAGATAAAAATGTCTATATCTAAGTGTACACATACAGACAGACATATACCTTAATAAATATATTGATTCATATGTACATAAGTATGTGTAGATAGCAGTATCTAGTCTCAAGCTGTGCCAGGGGAGGTTTAGGCTGGATGTTAGGAAGAAGTTCTTCACAGAAAGAGAGTTTGGCCATTGGAATGGGCTGCCCAGGGGCATGGTGGAGTCACCATCACTGGAAGTGTTTAAGAGACTGGATGGGGTGATTGGTGCCATGGTTTAGTTGATTAGATGCTGTTGGGTGATAGGTTGGACTCGATGATCTTGGAGGCCTTTTCCAACCTGGTTAATTCTTTGATTCTATGATTCTATGATTCTGTATGTAGATAAAAAGTATTCTACATATTGTGTGGAATCATAGAATTGTTAGGGTTGGAAGGGCCCTCAAGGATCACCCAGTTCCAAGCCCCCTGCCATGGGCAGGGACACCTCACACTAGATCAGGTTGCTCAGAGCCACATCCAGCCTGGCCTTAAAAATCTCCAGGCTTCTACCGCCTCCCTGGGCAACCTGTTCCAGTGTCTCACCACCCTCATGGTGAAGAATTTCTTCCTAACATCCAATCTGAATCTACCCTTTTCTGTTCTGAAAAATACCAATTTAAAAACTGTTGACTCATACCTAGCTATGAAGTAAAAAAGGTGGTGTTGATACTGTGTAGGTATTTGCTGAACTTTCCTTTGTAAGCAGCTTCTCAAAGGAGACTATTTAGTGCATAAAATGTGATGCAGTCATAATGATTTGGAAAATTGAGGTCTCTGAGCTCAAATGTGCACATCTATTTCTTTGCTGAAGTAGACCCATCAGTGCACTTCTTCATATTCACTTGCAATTTTATGACCTAAAGTAAGATTCCAAATTCAAAGAAATCTATAATCTCAACATTAATGAGGCATCACAGTCCACCCTCTGCAACTGATGCTCCATAGATAGACCTCAGACCCATGATGAAGCACTCTTAAATTTGTTTATGCTATAGATTTTTACCTTGGGTAAGCAATTACTTGAGATCATTAACTTTTTATGAAGAGAAGACAAGACATTTTTCAAATACTCATGCTATGCAACAAATATGCAGGTGGTACTCTAGACCTAAATTTCTCTGCATTTTTGGGGTGTTTTATAACAAAGTCTTGTCCACACAGGGACACTCAAAGTTCATATGAATTGATTAAAAGAGTAAGATTGAGAGTTAAAGACATAGGTCAGATTATCATCTGCATTAATCTGTTTTCCATTCAGAGACATCAGAGTGTATTTCAAACATATAATACTTAAAACTAATATTACTACTTTTCTTCAATAAATGGATTGAAAAATTATGGAATGGAATGGAATGGAATGGAATGGAATGGAATAGAATAGAATAGAATAGAATAGAATAGAATAGAATAGATAGAATAAATAGAGATAGACTATAGACCAGGTTGGAAGAGACCTTCAAGATCATCATATCCAACCTACCACCAATCCAACCCACCTAATCAACTAAACCATGGCACCAAAGCACCCCATCAGTCTCTCTCCTGAACAGCCTCCAGTGACAGCAACTCCACCACCTCCCCAGACAGCCCATTCCAATGGGCAATCACTCTCTCTGTGTAAAACTTCCTCCTAACGTCTAGCCTAAACCTCCCCTGGTGCAGCCTGAGACTGTGTCCTCTTGTTCTGGTGCTGGTTGCCTGGGAGAAGAGAGCAACCTCTGCCTGTCTACAACCTCCCTTCAGGTAGTTGTAGAGAGCAAGAAGGTCACCCCTGAGCCTCCTCTTCTCCAGGCTAAGCAGCCCCAGCTCCCTCAGCCTCTCCTCATAGGGCTTGTGTTCCAAGCCCCTCATCAACCTTTTTGCCCTTCTCTGGACACGTTCCAGCAAGTCAACATCTTTCCTAAACTGAGGGGGCCCAGAACTGGACAGAGGACTCAAGTTGTGGCCTAACCATGGCAGTGTACAGGGGCACAATGACCTCCCTGCTCCTCTGGCCACACTGTTCCTGATGCAGGCCAGGATGCCATTGGCCCTCTTGGCTGCCTGGGCACACGCAGGCTCATGTTCAGCCCTACCATCAACCAGCACCCCCAGGTCCCTGTCTGCCTGGCTGCTCTGCAGCCACTCTGACCCCAGCCTGTAGCACTGCCTGGGGTTGCTGTGGCCAATGTGCAGAACCCGGCACGTGGATGTGTTCAATCTCATGCAGTTGGAGCTGCAGTGTAGCAAGGTAGGCATAAAGAAAGCACCAAAATTACTCTTCAGTTGTTCTTTGAATTCTTGTTTACCTATTTTCTCTAACATCTATTAGACTCCTTTAAGAAAGTTTTAAATTGGGATAATTTTAGTTGCCCCCCTATCCAATATCACACAGGTTGATTTCCAAAGCCAGAACACACTAAATGACTGGAGATTCTTCTGATTTCACCACAATCTGCCCTCAGCACACACTGAACTTTAAGCCAGACAGGGACTTGCTTAAGTTCCATACTCAGCTGTTCCATACTTCCTTAAGCATTCAGCGATATGCTCCTTCAGAGTAGCTGCTATATAAATGAAGTCTCTGGTGTAGTAGCTTCTATAAAATATTAAGTACTTTGTTAATCTCCAAATGGAATAGCATGTTATACAGAAATGGATACATTGTTCAATTTATCCAACTGTCTTTGTGGGACAGACTATATATTCGCATACAAAAATACATGAACTTGGGTTTTTTGGTTTGATTTCCTCTTCACCATGTCTACTGCTCCAACATTTCCCTGCGGAATGGGTCTTTATAGACATAAAATCCCCTTGAATAATAATCCCTATCCACTTGTGGGAAAACAAAGAAAATGCTAAATGAAAATATTTTTGCATGTAAATGAACTGTGTTTCACAGAATCACAGACATTAGGGGTTGGAAGGGACCTCAAAAGCATTCAGTCCAACCCCCCTGCCAGAACAGGATCAAACAGAGCAAGAGTTGGTCACACAGGAGTATGTCCAGGTGGGGTTTGAGTATTCTCCACAGAAAGAGAAGCCACAACCTCTCTGGGCAGCCTGTTCTGGCATTTTGTCACCCTCACAGTGAAAAACCGTTTTCCTTATTTTTAACATAGAACGGCTCCTCTTGTCACCTAAACCTAATCGGCATTGCCCCTTGTCCTATCATTGGACATTACTGAGCAGCCAGGGCCTGGTTCTGTCCTCCTGACACTTGCCCTACCAGCCTTTATAAACATGAATTAGTCACCCCCTCAGGCTTCTCTTCTCCATGCTGCAGAGACCCAGCTCCCTTGGTCTTGGCAAAAGGGTGAATCAACATCAGACCAAAAGAGGGGGCTAAGGTTCTCAAGTGATCATGGTCAGCCGTAGCTTTTTCCTCTTAGAACCTCTAATATGAAAGATATACTGCCTTCAGTCATTCCTACAAACACCCCAAACAACTTACATTGAAGGGAATTTGACCACCAAATACTTGGGATATTTTTATGCAATCGATTCTACTTTAGTTCTGCTCAAGGCAGGTAATGAAGAATTTGTAATCTCAATATAGTTTTATATTTTTGTTGTATTAGTGAGAGATGGTAACCTCAGTGCAGCCTGCATGTTAGACTTTAAGTTTGAAAATAGAAAACTCATCTGGGTGCAATTTTTCTTTTTCAAGGCCCGAAATGGATGAGTTAGAGAAACGGTTTTATCAGTCCATAGACATGCTGTAGGCACACTAAAAGAAAACATTTATCACCACTGAAACATGGAGAATATTTACAGGAGTCTTCAACTTGTTCACAGAGTGGATTTTAAGGTTTAATGAAGCGATTGACTGTGCAGGAAAGTGCCATGAATAATTTTATTTATTTTTCCGGAACACAGAACGCTTGATATTTGAAAACTGCATTTTCCTTCCTTTAGGATCCAAACTACTTTTTTTTTTTGGTGCTTGAATTCCCCAAAGTATTTCTGAGATGATTCATCCAGAGATTTTTTTAAATATGGTGATGTTTAAAGATTTATAATTAATAGGGTTTAATAGTTAGCTATATATATATATATATATTGCAAAATAGCTAGTTGCAGAAGCATGTAGTCCACAGGTGTCAGATTATGCAGCCTCCCACAGAGTCACTATTTTTAGGAGGAACATGGTTGTCTGCCAGCTCTCACAGAGATGGGTAGGAGACAATAGTGGGAGAAATGGCACAGTATGCTCAAAACATCAAACGTTTGCCTCTCATTTGGTTCATACTTCCTCAGAAGTCTCATTGCAGTGCTTTTATGCTCACAAAGCTCTGATAAGTCAGTGGCTTGCCTCCAAATAGTCTTAGATACCAATTTTTTGTCACCATTTTTGAGAAGGCCCTTCTTGTGGAAGAAATTGGACTTCAACCAAAGTTATGCTACCCTTAGGAAACTTGATCAATAGCAATTTCAGCATAGCTAGACTAATGCATGGTGTGTTTGCAGATAGGATTTTCTACATACTGACTGGCATAAAGGCTGTGGTTTTTCTGATAAAAGGGCATGTAACTACTGGGTTGGTTTGTTCTTTTGTGTTTTTTCTCTCTCTTTTGCTACCAACAGCATGCAGTTGATAATGTGATTGAAGTAGCTAAACACATCTAGGCGCGTCCTCCTGCTTTGTGGAAACCAGAGACATTACTGATGCAGTCCAAAACTCCATGCAGTGCCACTGTTGAAATTACAGGTAAAAAAAAAAGGCAAGCTGATGTCCTATTTTTCTATTAATATTAAACTGAAGCTTGAATGGGTATCACTAATTTTCTGATTGGTGAAGATCATTCTACTATCTTAGTGCTTTAGGTAGAGACCATAAAAAAGAAAATATTGTTGGACAATGTGTGATGGAGAGCAACAGAGGACAGGCTGCTTCTTGTTAACTGATTAGTCTCATCTATTCCTATTGGCATGCAAATCACCCCTTTGCCACATCACCTGCTACCAAATCATGCATTTTCATATATTATGTATGGATTGTTAATAATGCAACCCTCTTTTTCTTCTGGAAACATCACTAAAATTCTGACTTTTTCAGATAGAACTCTCTCTGCTATTTATGCAGAGAAGGTCTAGCATCACCCAGTCCTGATTTTAGCTGGACTATTTGCTCTTAAAACACTGAAGTGGATTTTTTCAGGGCTTACTATATACTTGTGAACTGGAGGACAGCATCTGTTCCCAGCTTTGTCACTGGATGCCTTGGTATGACCTTGGGCAGTCAAGTCACTGTGACCTGATTTGCACAAGTTCTGAACACCAAAACATTCCTTTGAAGTCAGCATCTTGGAAACCTAGGTGCTCAGCAAATTTGGAAATTGAGCCATTAATCACTTGGATTTAGTCTGGTGTAACTTTAAGTCATTCTAAATTTTTCCAATCCTAGTAAAATCTTGTAATTGTTTATCATGAAAAAAAAAATTGTTTAGAAGAACAGCCCAAACTGGCCAAGATGCTTACATTCCTAGACCATTGCCAGCTTATGAAACTTTAGTCTTTCTCTTTATTGTTAGTTTGGGTTTTTTTTCCCCTTAGGCCATGACTTTTGATTGTGTATAAGAATGGCTAGCAGAGGAAAAGTAAACAATGGGATGACTAGTGTAACTGAGTTAACTAGTGAATGTTAGCAGCAACATGCCTACATGTCTAGCTGCATAAATGGAATTCATTTAATTATGCCTGATACACAGTTTGAGTCCCAAACTATGACTAGAGAAACATAGCACAAGATTTCTTGTGTCACAGGAGTGATATCTTCCAAATTGATTATATACTGTCATACATACACAGTAAATCCCTGCACCATGTTTCTGGCACAGAGGTCACTAGAGAGGCAAACACCATTGCTGCTGCATGGCCCTGAGCAGAGTCAGCTGTGGCCTTCTGAAATGAGCTGTCTCTCTGAAGGCTGGCAGGTATTGTTAGGACCAAGCTGCAAGAAACAGCATAGGTGCAGGAGTTTTTTTGCTGTTGCTTAGAGCTGACGCAGCTTATTAACCTAATCACCTCTTTTTGGTTCCCTTCCTAGGTCATGACTCACTGTAAATCTTGTTTCTATAGAAGTTACCATTCTAGCTGAATTCTTGTATAAATGGGTCTGTGATAGCACAGATTTTATCTGGCATGTTGACTTAAATAGACATAAGAATATCTTCACTTAAGAAAACTTCCTGTGTACTAGAGGGCAAATTCAGAAGATAAAGAGATAAAGAATAATAAGGGATTCATGTGATCTATACTTTTCAGTTAAAACCCGGTTATCCTGAGAGGCATCAGGCCCATCAGCATCTTCCCCTTGAGGAAAGTATTTTGTCAAACCCAGATCTTCTTAAGAGATAGATAAGAGAGCTCGGTCTAGTAAAAACACAGAGAGAGACAGTAACAGAACAATGGTTTTCTTTAAGAAGAATTAGAGCAGAAAATGATATATTGGGACTAATTCTTTAAAAGATTATTTTTGAGTCAAGAGAATTTAGTGTTGTTTTCATTTTCCTCTTTGAGCGTTCAGGTCAGCTCCGTGAACCCAGTGTGTAAACTGCCTCCTGTGACTGGCTTTGTTTACTGAGTATCCCTGAGTCCATTTTCAGCCTGACTTCTCAGAATTCCAACAAAGAGATAGGTATATGTGGTCAAAAAGCCGTGTCATTTCATATTAGTGTGGTCTGTCCTGAGCAGTCAGAAAAAAACCATATGTCGGCGGCATGAAGGGATGAAACTCCAAACAGTACAGGTCATCTTTTTCCAGTCTTGAAGTTTCTTGTGATGTTCACATTGGCTTCTGCTTCTTTTCTGAGTCACTATCATACAAATACCATTTTTATTTTAGAGATGAAGTGATAGTTACTGGGCAAATAATTGAATTATGAGCTGAAAACTATCCTGTTGTACAAACAAGGAAACAAAAAAAAAAAACATAAGCAAACAAAATACCTGCTGGGAGTCTTCCAGCAGGTCTTCAGCATGTGTACAATTTTCAGCTCCTTGTATAGACAGTCTCTAGGCTCTATTGAACCAAATTCCATGTACTTCCTTACTCAGAGGGTGTAACATACACTTTCTTTTTCTGTTCACGTGTTTAAACTAAAAGCTCCTCAGAGCAGGAATAACTCCCCTTATCTATATGTACCATCTCTAGCAGAGTAGATTGCTGGTCCTGCTGTAATTCTCCAGAGGCTTAAAATGATAAGTGGTGGTGGTGATGGTAATGATTGTACTTTCTCATCTGTAATAAGTAAAATGATACTGCTCCTGGATATTCTCTTCTGATGTTAAAAAAAAGATCTGCCCTGATTGAACATTTGGTCACTAGCCTTAAAATATTCACATGAGAAGCTGCTTCATATTTTTCTTGGAGAATACTGACTAATGATTGTTACTCATTTTTCTAAAGCTTGAAGTTATTGAGGTTTGTGTGCCCTTCAGTCTTGTTAGCTGAGCTGGTGGTTGTCTGTCCCTTGAAGCCTTTCTGTATAGGCTGTCTATGACCTTGACTGACACCCCTCTCTCCCGTATTCCCTTCCTTGGTGAAAAACAAACCTGACTAACATTGACTTCAAACAAATGGCAGGGGGGGAAAAAAGGCGGGGGGAAGTATTAAAAATAAGCTAAATTGTTCTGCACCAACCCCGCAAACACCATTGCTGCTAACTCACTTTTAACTCCTTTGAGAAATAAGTGCTAGGGACAGTTGATTAGACTTCAGCAATCTAGAAGAAATTCTGGGTTGATTTGATAAAGAGCTTCATCTTTCTCAACAGCAGCTGAACTATAAATATCATAAACAGAATAAAACATATTTCAGTGTGTTCTGAACTTGAAACAACTCTGTTGTTTTATGAAAATAGAGATTACATGTTATATACAGCTACCTTGTGTGTAGAACTCGTATATGAATATAACATCAGATTTATCTGTACTATTAATGTTCATTCAAAGACAATGGGCCAGTTTTCCTGTCTGTATCAATGTATGTAGCCCGAATTGGTACTCTGCAGTTGGATGTTTGATGGAGTACCAACTCCTTTAAACCCTTCTTTGAGTTAGACTGAGTCTAGGGGCATGTTATGTGAATTCTGGGTACTGAGAAAGCTATTAAATCCTGAAGTCATTAGTGTATCCTGTCAGTCCTCTTGAATTGTTCCCATTATGTTCATCAGCATAGTACCCTGAACTCTTCTTGTTGGATAGAAGAGAAGCTTTTCTTCAGACAAACAAGTAAATTACACCACGAGTAAATTGACATTTTTTAGACTACCTGTTACATCTCAATGCTGTAGCATCACACATTGTGTGAGGGCAGAATGCCCATAAAAACAGAGTTCTAATTGCTTTTTCACCATGGTTTCATGATGCTTTAGTGTAATAGATGAGGTGGGGTTGTGTGGAATACTTTTTAAAGGCGCTCATTTGCAGGCTCGTGTGTGCACATAATGCCTCAGAGAAACTGCTGCTTACTCTTCAAATGTAAATTACATAGGGTGCCAGTAGTATTTGTATATATGTATCTGTACTTGTGTTCTTGCATACTTTCAGGGAAATATCCAAGTGCTTCTATTTAATCTGGTGTTATGAGAAAAGGCAAACCCCAAAAAACCCCAAACCCCACAAAACCAATCAACCAACAACAACAAAAAAACCCCAACCAAATAAAACAACCAAAGAAAACTTACTTGCCAATCTTTTGTGCTTAGTTATACTGCACTTATTATCTCCTTACTGATTCCTCCACTGCCAGTGCTGTGTGTTCCTGTACTGTGATGCCAATGATAGTTTCTTCTTAACTGATTGCACTTCTTTACCAATGTGATTCATTCAGTCTCCAACCAACCTACCAACCTTGGATTTTAAATCCAGTCAGGGGGAACTCTTTGGCCTCCTGCACAATTAATGTTTTTCATCTCTTTGTTTTTCCTTCCTTTCTTGAAGCAGCTCATAAAAGTCCTAGGAGATCAAGTCCTGCAGAACAGCAGAAAGGCATTAATCCACCATATACTAAATGACTGCATTATGTCAAAATTATGCCATTCCCAAAGGTTTTTACCCTCCAAAAATTGAGAGAACAGAACAAAGATCTGTTCTTGTTTCTCCTCCTTGCATTATAAAGATTGCAGAACATATTTCTCAGCTTGGAGGTTGCTTTTCCCCCCTCAAGTAAGCATTTGACTTCTTTTCATATTTATCAGAGACAAATCCTGGCAGCGTCACGCTGGGTTTCAGAGGGAGAACATGCATCCAATATTGTAATTCTTATTTCCACACCCCTGCATGTGTTGTACTTCTTAAGAAGCATCTTGCTGAATACATATGTACTAATATGAGCATCATCAAATCACTGCAAAGGGATTAGTAAATGTAAAAGGGTAGAAACCCTTCAGGGGCATGGATCCAGTGGTGCTAGCCACAGGCAATACTGAAACACAGAATTAACTTGCTAGTCTCTCTGGTTAAGATTTGCACTTCTCAATAACTTATTCGTGATCACCTTCACACACATGTAAACTATCAGAGCGCAGGCAAAGATGGGGGGCAGACTGAGCAGCCATCAGGTGAAGCTGGTCACCTGTGTTTGTCTTTGAACTGATGCTGAGTTCCCCCTGCAGCTCTGGGGCTTTGGGGTGCCACCCATGCACCAGGATTTGTAGAACTACCTGCCATGATGTTTTTTTTCCTCTGTGGATGGGGAGCAGGCACGATAGTGGAGCCCAGTGTCTGAGAAGCCTGGAGAAACATCTGGTTGATGTTAGTTATTAATGGAGCAGCTTTTATTTAAGCAAAACCCAAACCAACCAACAACCCCACAAACAACAAACACCCCACCACACAACATCAAAACCCCCCAACCAACCAAAGGAAAAAAAGCCAAAAAACAGAAACCAAAACACACACTACCAGAAGAAACCCCCTCAACCCAACCAACCAAAGAAAAAAGACCCCATCCTTTCAGTGATCACAAGAACCCAGTTCCTGCTGACAGCAATGTGAGGTGGAAATCCACATACTGAATTAATGTTAAGCACCAAGATCTGTTTTAGGCACCAAGGGGCATGAACACGCCCGAAATCTATGCACCTAATATTTCCTCTTGGCTGTCTCTGGTTATCTATTTTTGCTGATTTAGCACAGGATGCAGTTGAAAGGTAGGCCACTTGAGTAGAGGCTTTGGTGCTTCTCAGCTTTGAAAGGGTGCTGAGGCTCAGCTTGTGTGCTCAGTGTGATTGTGGAATTCACCTCTGAATAGATAAGGCATGCAGAGAGATGAAGCTGTATTCTTATCTCTGTTATACCAGTGCTGAAACTGAAAATGTTTATACACCTTGAATGTTGATAAGTCTTCTTTGTATCTTGACATTCCTAAATGCTGTCAGAAATCAGGACCCGAGTGACTTGTTTGAGATGCTAACAGAAGCAAGTGAAAAGAGCTGAAAAAAAGCAGGTCATAGTACTCTGAATCCCAGTGATATCATCTGTCATCATAATATTAGGATACTCCTACCCCTTTCTCAACTTATTTTCATGAGTACGGCTCCTAGCAACCACTATAACTGCTTTCTGCTCTTTCCTAAATAACTTTTTACCTTGGGTTTTGTCTTTTACAGAGTTCACCCCAGAGAATGGAAACACAACACAAAGGTAAAGTGTTATTTTAACAGTATATTAAATTTAAGTGAGCTAAAAAAATGTAAACAGAACAGAATTTCCCAGAACTAATCTGTTAGCATTACTGCAGAGCACCTTGCAGATGGAGGGATGTGCAGGAGTCTGTTCTGTGTGGGTGTCTGTGTGCTGGGTTCTCAGAGGGCTCAGCCAGACTGGTGCACAGATTCTGTTCTACCTACCCCTCTGGCTGGGTGGTGATGTGCAGCTGGGGCGCTATGTGGATGTTTTTTAAGGGCCCTCCATCTGAACTTTGAGGTAGCTTGGGGTGTGCTGGGGAACATCTTGTCTCTCTCTGTCTTTGTTAGAGGGGAAAATGGCCTCAACAGTGCTTTTGTTTTCT